>CAHIKZ030005469.1:2105000-2352500 GCA_903632075.3 Acanthosepion pharaonis | reverse complement strand
AAATTCCTTAGACACATAATGAGGAAAGAGAGCTTGGAAAACTTAACTCTCACAAGTTATATTGTGGGAAAAAGAGGTAATGGTAAGATACAAGCCACTTACCTGATGTATGGTCAAATTAATGGAGGAGTTAAAAAAAAGCTGAAAAACTGGTCACAAGATATAAGAAGTTGTGGAGAGCTATGATCGCCTATGTCCTGAAGGCTAATTTATTGCAAAAAATATATAATGCTAAAAACAGATATATTATTTCTGTGTTTAATTTTTAAGTAAATGAAATATCACTTTATCCAATAAATCCAAGTGATTTGCAACTTGTTTTCGGCATAGACCAACACTCCCTACATAGAACATTGATGCCACTTTCTCCGCTTTTTCAGCCCCAAATAAATGATTCAAATGACAGTTTTCAATATAGTCAGGCCCTCCCCGCTTGTAAGATTGAGGCTACTTAATCTTCTAAATCTCTCTTTCCCAAAGGTGAGTGCTCAACTCCAGATTAAAAACCATGACTTTAAATACTGAGTTTCCAATATGGACAGGCCTTCCCAACTTGGAAAATTGATGCTACACAGTCTTCTAAATCCTCATTTCTCAAGTGTCAGTGCTAAATTCCAGATTAAAAGCAATTACTTCAAATACTGAGTCTTCAACATAAAGAGATCATACCAACATGGGAGATGGATGAAACAAAACATTCATAATCCCTATTTCCCATCAGTCATTGCTCAATTCCACATAATAAATGTTGAAATATATATAGATTTGTTCTTGTTTTTACTTCTCGGTAATAAGAGGACAATGAAAATAAGTAAAAACAAGAACAAATCTATTTCCATACCTGAGGATGTCTGTAGGAAAAGACGAAAGCTTGTAAAAAATTAAAAAGACCTTATGCAACTGGAATTTATAAACAGGGATCATATCATTCATATACAGGTTTGGGGTTGGTGTATCTTATTGATATTGATATTGTTTGCGAAGATGTATTCTCGGCATTTAAATCATTAACTTCTATATTTGTTTTATATAAATACATATATATATATATATATATATATATATATATATATACTTATTTTCCATATAAACATGAGAATAGGTTGCACTAGATTTCTAGATTTGACCAACATAATTTGGCTACAAAACCAAAAAACTAATGTGAAGCCTCAAGTCTTTTTCTTACCAAAACTTTTATATGGTGCCAAAACCCATTCAGAAATATCTAAACTATCAGCTGTATAAAACTTTTTGCTAAGAACAATGGTTAAAAATAGCTTTGAGGGAGTGAAGCATCTAGGTCTTGGTGAAGACCATCCCTCTTTGAACATTGTGCACTGGTGCTATAGACTCACAAAGAAAGATCTGTACCAAATAACAGAAATTACATCAGTTGAGGACTACCAACAGCAGCAACATCTAAAATGGATAGCATATGTAACTCAAAGAGAAAATAATGACATAATCAAGATGTTGACATTCCACACTATTTCAAATAAAAGGTTAGGAAGGAAACCCCAATCAGTACTGGAAAGAGTAATAACAGCTAAAATGGATAAGCACATGTAACTCAAAGAGAAAATAATGACATAATCAAGATGTTGACATTCCACACTACTTCAAACAAAAGGTTAGGAAGGAAACCCCAATCAGTACTGGAAAGAGTAATAACAGCTAAAATGGATAGCACATGTAACTCAAAGAGAAAAATAATGACATAATCAAGATGATGACATTCCACACTACTTCAAACAAAAGGTTAGGAAGGAAACCCAATCATTACTGGAAAGAGTAATAACAGCTAAAATGGATAAGCACATGTAACTCAAAGAGAAAATAATGACATAATCAAGATGATGACATTCCACACTACTTCAAACAAAAGTTTAGGAAGGAAACCCCAACCAGTACTGGAAAGAGTCATAACAGCTAAAATGGATAGCACATGTAACTCAAAGAGAAAATAATGATATAATCAAGATGTTGACATTCCACACTACTTCAAACAAAAAGTTAGGAAGGAAACCCCAACCAGTACTGGAAAGAGTAATAACAACTAAAATGGATAGCGCATGTAATTCAAAGAGAAAATAATGATATAATCAAGATATTGACATTCCACACTACTTCAAACAAAAAGTTAGGAAGGAAACCCCAACCAGTACTGGAAAGAGTAATAACAACTAAAATGGATAGCGCATGTAATTCAAAGAGAAAATAATGATATAATCAAGATGTTGACATTCCACACTACTTCAAACAAAAAGGTTAGGAAGGAAAACCCAATCATTACTGGAAAGAGTAATAACAGCTAAAATGGATAAGCACATGTAACTCAAAGAAAATAATGACATAATCAAGATGTTGACATTCCACACTACTTCAAAACAAAAGGTTAGGAAGGAAACCCCAATCAGTACTGGAAAGAGTAATAACAACTAAAATGGATGTTGCATGTAATTCAAAGAGAAAATAATGATATAATCAAGATGTTGACATTCCACACTACTTCAAACAAAAGGTTAGGAAGGAAACCCAATCATTACTGGAAAGAGTAATAACAGCTAAAATGGATAAGCACATGTAACTCAAAGAGAAAATAATGATATAATCAAGATGTTGACATTCCACACTACTTCAAACAAAAAGGTTAGAAGGAAACCCAATCATTACTGGAAAGAGTAATAACAGCTAAAATGGATAAGCACATGTAACTCAAAAGAAAAAAATAATGACATAATCAAGATGTTGACATTCCACACTACTTCAAACAAAAGGTTAGGAAGGAAACCCCCAATCAGTACTGGAAAGAGTAATAACAACTAAAATGGATAGCGCATGTAATTCAAAGAAAAATAATGATATAATCAAGATGTTGACATTCCACACTACTTCAAACAAAAGGTTAGGAAGGAAACCCCAATCAGTACTGGAAAGAGTAATAACAACTAAAATGGATAGCGCATGTAATTCAAAGAGAAAATAATGATATAATCAAGATGTTGACATTCCACACTACTTCAAACAAAAGGTTAGGAAGGAAACCCCAATCAGTACTGGAAAGAGTAATAACAACTAAAATGGATAGCACACGTAACTCAAAGAGAAAATAATAACATAATCAAGATGTTGACATTCCACACTACTTCAAACAAAAGGTTAGGAAGGAAACCCCCAATCAGTACTGGAAAGAGTAATAACAACTAAAATGGATAGCGCATGTAATTCAAAGAGAAAATAATGATATAATCAAGATGTTGACATTCCACACTACTTCAAACAAAAGGTTAGGAAGGAAACCCCAATCAGTACTGGAAAGAGTAATAACAACTAAAATGGATAGCGCATGTAATTCAAAGAGAAAATAATGATATAATCAAGATGTTGACATTCCACATGGATACTTCAAACAAAAGGTTAGGAAGGAAACCCCAATCAGTACTGGAAAGAGTAATAACAACTAAAATGGATAGCACACGTAACTCAAAGAGAAAATAATAACATAATCAAGATGTTGACATTCCACACTACTTCAAACAAAAGGTTAGGAAGGAAACCCCCAATCAGTACTGGAAAGAGTAATAACAACTAAAATGGATAGCGCATGTAATTCAAAGAGAAAATAATGATATAATCAAGATGTTGACATTCCACACTACTTCAAATAAAAGGTTAGGAAGGAAACCCCAACCAGTACTGGAAAGAATAATAACAACTAAAATGGATAGCACATGTAACTCAAAGAGAAAATAATGATATAATCAAGATGTTGACATTCCACACTACTTCAAACAAAAGGTTAGGAAGGAAACCCCAATCAGTACTGGAAAGAGTAATAACAACTAAAATGGATAGCGCATGTAACTCAAAGAGAAAATAATGACATAATCAAGATGTTGACATTCCACACTACTTCAAACAAAAGGTTAGGAAGGAAACCCCAACCAGTACTGGAAAGAGTAATAACAACTAAAATGGATAGCACATGTAACTCAAAAGAAAAATAATGACATAATCAAGATGTTGACATTCCACACTACTTCAAACAAAAGGTTAGGAAGGAAACCCCAATCAGTACTGGAAAGAGTAATAACAGCTAAAATGGATAGCGCATGTAACTCAAAGAAAAATAATGACATAATCAAGATGTTGACATTCCACTACTTCAAACAAAAGGTTAGGAAGGAAACCCCAATCAGTACTGGAAAAAGTAATAACAACTAAAATGGATAGCGCATGTAATTCAAAGAGAAAATAATGATAATCAAGATGTTGACATTCCACACTACTTCAAACAAAAGGTTAGGAAGGAAACCCCAACCAGTACTGGAAAGAGTAATAACAGCTAAAATGGATAGCACATGTAACTGAAAGAGAAAATAATGATATAATCAAGATGTTGACATTCCACACTACTTCAAACAAAAAGGTTAGGAAGGAAACCCCAACCAGTACTGGAAAGAGTAATAACAGCTAAAATGGATAGCACATGTAACTCAAAAGAAAATAATGATATAATCAAGATGTTGACATTCCACACTACTTCAAACAAAAGGTTAGGAAGGAAACCCCAACCAGTACTGGAAAAAGTAATAACAGCTAAAATGGATAGCACATGTAACTGAAAGAGAAAATAATGATATATATCAAGATGTTGACATTCCACTACTTCAAACAAAAGGTTAGAAAGGAAACCTCAACCAGTACTGGAAAAAGTAATAACAGCTAAAATGGATAGCACATGTAACTCAAAGAAAATAATGATATAATCAAGATGTTGACATTCCACACTACTTCAAACAAAAGGTTAGGAAGGAAACCCCAATCAGTACTGGAAAGAGTAATAACAGCTAAAACGGATAGCGCATGTAATTCAAAAAGAGAAAATAATGATATAATCAAGATGTTGACATTCCACACTACTTCAAACAAAAAAGGTTAGAAAAACCCAATCAGAAACTAATAACACTAACCAGTACTGGAAAAGAGTAATAACAAACTAAAATGGATAGCACATGTAACTGAAAGAGAAAATAATGATATAATCAAGATGTTGACATTCCACTACTTCAAACAAAAGGTTAGGAAGGAAACCCCAACCAGTACTGGAAAGAAAATAACAGCTAAAATGGATAGCACATGTAACTCAAAGAAAAATAATGATATAATCAAGATGTTGACATTCCACACTACTTCAAACAAAAAAAAGGTTAGAAAGGAAACCTCAACCAGTACTGGAAAGAGTAATAACAGCTAAAATGGATAGCACATGTAACTCAAAGAGAAAATAATGACATAATCAAGATGTTGACATTCCACACTACTTCAAACAAAAGGTTAGGAAGGAAACCCCAATCAGTACTGGAAAGAGTAATAACAGCTAAAATGGATAGCACATGTAACTCAAAGAGAAAATAATGATATAATCAAGATGTTGACATTCCACACTACTTCAAACAAAAGGTTAGGAAGGAAACCTCAACCAGTACTGGAAAGAGTAATAACAGCTAAAACGGATAGCACATGTAACTCAAAAAAGAAAATATAATCAAGATGTTGACATTCCATACTACTTCAGAAAAAAGTTAGGAAGTCCACATTCATACTAAAATGGCAATGACTTTTAGTAGATATGAGAAACTGATTAGCCTCAAAAATTATCTTAAGAAAATAATTTTATAAATTTCAACTGGAAGTATTATTGACTACTCAATCAATGAATGCCAAATGTTTCCTTATAGAGAAACAGGTAATATTATTATTACTGTTACAAAGAGCTCCCTAAAAAGTAGATTGGGACAAGGTAATGTTTGCTCTGATTTTTCCATAATTTTCTACTCTGATAAGATCAGTAAAAATCAGTATCATTCTTTTTTTAAATACATCTTCCAATGAGCTACCATCTGCAGGCATTTTAATAAAAGAGAAGATTGTCATTCCTTCAACCCCTTTTGATATTTTTTCTCTTTTTCTTGTGAATTGTTCAACAGACAACAACACAAGATTCTTTTTTTTACAGTGAGGTTCACCCTGTACAAGGCTCAGGAGCTACTCAAGGTAGAGGGTTACAGAGTAAGAGACAGTTTATGTGGATATTTGGGGAAGATAACAGTTAACCCTAGACTTGAACAGATTAAGATTGTATTGACTGGGAAAGCATCCTCTTGTGAGTTGGTTCCACAAAGCAGTGGTTCGTGGAAAGAAGCTTGTTATACTGGAACACGCATATTCTATAGTTAATAGACTCTCCCACCTATAATAAGTCGTAGTAGTAGCAGTCGCTAAGTAGCTCAGTGAGTTGGTCAGTCAGTCGATGTCGGACGACCATTAGTCAGATACTAAAAGTATCAGCGACCACCACTAGATTTCTCTGTGTCATTAACTATTATATCAAGTTCCTAACGTTTTGTAGGTCGAACCTTTTTTAGGACTGACTTAGTGAAATACAAGCCTCCACTCTGAAACTACTCTATAACAAAGCTGCTCAAGTAGAACTTACTCCTCACCAATAGAATATGGTTTGCTACAATGTGAGTGGCATGGCAGGTCCTGGATGTTAGAACTGGCAGAACCAAGGAATATAGTTTGTCCAAGCATTTTCTATGGAAGTAGCAATAGAGCAGTGAGAGTATTGCCACATTCCACCTGTGAGGGTGAGGCTGCAGGGTGGAAAATAATTTGTCACTCACTAGGACTCGGAAATGCTTTTGTACTCTACTGAGACTTCAAAGTGCAGTCTGGGCAACTCCTGCCCAAATATGACAGCAGTACTTCATTTTAGGCCTGATCTGGCTCTTTTAAAGGTAGAAAATTGCATGAGGAATCAGGTACTTAAGATCTCACTACAAGGATCCAACTATTTTTGCTGTATATTTAACAATAGTCTCTCAAAACATGGAGCCAATCCAAAAATCAGTTTTTATTGGTTCCATTTTTACTTATTTACCTCAGTAAAAAACATAAAATTGTTCGACGCTATAAAGAAAACAAGATATTTCTTCCTTTCTCTGTTCTTAGTTTGGATATATTTATATTTACCATTCTATAGAATAAATGATTCCACAAAGACATTTTTCAAATTATGGTGAAATAATGGATAGCGGCTTGGATTGAGAAATCGGAGAGCTGAGTTCGAATTCCAGCCAGATCCATTACATTACCTTATGTGCTAATACCCTTAGGAAAGGTATGAATCCTCTTCTTCTCCCCCCACTACCAGATATGGGTAAATAGCAAGACAGATTGGGTTCTATAACCTTGGATAGCAACTGGGCTACCGCAAAAAGAAAATGGCAACCTGCTGCAGGAAAAAATCTGCCTCGTCAGTCATTTATCAAAAGATACATCATTGCCTAAGCAAGTATCATGCATGACATATAACTGACTGACTGTTCCCCATGTGGTTGTGCAGGTGGTGTAAGGATTATTGATGTAGAAAGTAGAGTCAGTGATCAGAGTTCAAATTCAGCCTGTTGCATTCCCTTTCATATAAATGCCTTTGGGAAAGGGATGTATTCATCTTTTCTGCACCCTCTACTAAGGGTTAAATTGTAGGATAGACTGACATTTCTAGTCTTGGGTAGTAATAAGATAAAGAGAAGAAAATCTTTGAATTTTAAATTGTGGAGGAAGCAACAAGAAGCACCGCCACTAAATTTCCCAAGAGATCAGACAAGACACAGATTTTTGGGATGAAAAGCAACAATAATAAGATGAAATAAAACTAGTAATAAAATAAATGGAAATAAGGAAGATTGTATTGAGCCAAAATATTGGGTTAAAAAGCAAGAATAGTAAGATGAAGAAAAACTAATAATTTGTTAATAATGGTAAGAACTGAGAGTTTAGGATTTTTCTAGGCAGTTGTTGTCTGACAGAACCTGAAAGTTAATTAAGTTTCAGAATGCCATTTTCAAGTGCCAGAAAAATAAGCACCAGATTTGTTATGCTTTAATTATCATGTGGGTAAACACCAAAAGTCAAATAGCTGCAAAAAGTTTTCAAATGATAATTTTCAACAAAGAAGCAAAATCTAAATAGTTTGAGTTAGAAGACTAGCAAGTATGTAGGATGCATTTGAGTAATGCGCAGTTGAAAGGCTTGCTAATTGATTATACCTGCTTATCTACATAGAGATAGATAGATAGAGAGAGAGTGAGAGAGAGACAAAGAGATAGATATGTACAGATGAAGATAAATAGATAGATCTGAACAGACATATATATATATATATATATTAAGGCATTAAAACTAGAAATGTTGTATTGCAGGCCATGATAAGTTTAAAAAAAACACACAAAATTGGGTTTCGTCCCTCTCGTCAGAACTGTTAACAGGGAATTTAGATTATGAGGAAAAAGAAAAAAAGTCTGTCATGGGTGACATGAAATCAGTTGTTTAACTGAGATCTTTGTGAACAATGGTTATCCGTTGAACATTGTTCAATCGGTTATTCGAGATGAGACCGCTAGGTTCAACAAAATCAAACCTGCTTCAGTTGGTAAATGTCCGGTCTATCTTCGTTTACCGTGGTTGGGTAGGATTAGTGAATCCTTCATATTTCATGTAGTTCACGTGAGTGTTATTTTGCAGCGAACGTTCGTGTTGTTTTCAAACTAGGTCTGTACTTCCATCTATGTGTAAAGATGTTCTACCCCCCACCATATTAACTCTGTTATTTACTATTTCAAATGTAGTTGTGGATGCGACTACATAGGTAGAACACACAGCGGTTGGACGTGAGAATTAAACAACACGTACCTGCGATAATACTAAACAAAAAATTTCTTTGGGCGATACCATTCGTAACACTTATGGGTCTTCGATTGCGGATCATTTTATAAAGAATCCAACTTGTGCGATATTTCAGTGTGAACTGGTTTTCCGTCTTGGCCAGTTCGCATATTTTCCATCTCAAGGTGTTGGAATCACTTTTTACATCAGGTCAAGCCTTCTCTTTGCAAACAAAGAGATTGTTTGCTGGACTTGGGATTCTGCACTTCTAGCAGCTTGGTTGGTATAATTTTATCTTTCCTTCCTTCCCCTGTCCATTCATTCATGTCACCCATGACAGACTTTTTTCTTTTTCCTCATAATCTAAATTCCCCGTTAACAGTTCTGACGAAGGGGACGAAACCATCGACTGTGTGTGTTTTATTTTTAAACTTATCATGGCCTGCAATACAAAATTTCTAGTTTTAATGCCTTAATACACTTTTACCGTTTCTAACCTATTTAAATATATATATATATATATATATATATATATTACAATGAAACATTCATAAAAAAGTAGATTAAATAAAGTTAATGATATAAAAAATGGCGAAATCCCTTTGCAAACAAATTTAAAGGTGCATTAACCTACAAATCACTCGATGAATGTTATGATCCTTGTCTTTTAAAAAATTATTTGTATTTGATATATATATATATATATATATATATATATATATATATATATATATATACGTGTTTTAAAGAAAAACAGACCTCTTTAAAGTTCCATTATAATAATTTATTTCACCAGAGCCCTTTTAAAGGGATGCTGGATCATCAGATAACACTTCAAAAATGAAATGAAAGACAAAATGAAAATTCACACTTTTGATGAGTAGTATCAAATTTATGTAATTTAACAGAGGGTAGGGAAGAGTGGTGGGAGAGACAGGGTTGAGTTTAGAGAGGTTTATTTTAATATATATATATATATTTGATATCAAATCTTGATATATATATATATATATATATATATATATATATATATATATATATATATATATATATACTAGTTCAAAAGTTTGAAGCCAACCCAGAATTAACATGGGATGAACTTGACAGCAGTGAAAAAAATGAAAAAAGAGCTCTTAGATTCATTGGAAAAACAATGTAATCAATTATCAAACTTATACTTTGAGAAACATTTGCAACAAATGCCAAAAATTTGTGCTGCAGGAGGATATTTTGACAAGAGCAAAATCTAATCATAAAATACTTTTTACTTTTTGTCAAAAAATTTCTAATAAAAAATCAAAATCTTTTTTTAACCATGTGTAATAATTTTTTCTTAAAGTACAAAACAATTAAATTTTTGGTCAATTTAAAAATTACCAGGGTAACCTCAAACTTTTCAACTGTAGTCTATGTATACAAATTTTATTAAAAGTCAGCAACCTAGTTTGGATGGGGTGTTATTACTATATAGAGTTTCAATTTTGGCCTTCCTTGTGAAGAGGTCAAATTTGGGATGGAAATGACAATTATGTAAACTGTACAGAATAAAACATTTTGGTAAATTGTTATGTTAGCAGAAAGAACATTCTGAAAAGATAAAATATTTTATGTTTCTGTAGTCATCATCTGAATTATATATATATTATTTTGAGCAGTGCAAACTCTTGAGCCCACTAGCTTAAGGAGAACTCTTAGGTTTAGATGGAGTTTTATTACTTTATCAGATTCAAGATGGGATAGAATTTCAATATTTGTTTTCTTTTTGAGGAGGTCAAATTTTGGCTGGAAATGGCAATTTGGTCCTAGATTTAGGAATCCCTTCTGGTCATCTGTTAATTTATAGTCAGATACATTTATGTACCTTTCACTGCTTTTGGGAAGTAGAATATTTTCTTGGTATAAGTTGTAAAGTTTTTTAGTAATAATTTGTCTGTGTTTAAGTTCATCATTATTAATACACAGGATTATATAGTATTATTCTTCCTTATATTGTGGTTCAATCAAGGTGATTTTTAGTATTTTGTTATGTTTTTGGATTTCAGTATTTAAATGTAAGAGATCTTCTCAAGGTAGAGAGTTTAAAAGGTGACAAAAGGAAAACTTATATGAATCGATTCATTTCATCTTCTGATCGATTTTTTAAGGCAAATGTAAGGATTTTATTTTGCAAGAAGTATTTACAAACAAAAGTAAAAATATTACTTTTCCAAAATTTTTAAATTTAAAAAACACTCATAAATATTACTCAAGTTAACTGAAAAGTCTACATAAATTATGAAAGATGTTAAGTGATTTAACTAAACTTTTTAGTTAACCTGATGAATGTTTATGAGCATCATTTCAGTGGTCTAAAACAATTGGTCAAACAGCTTCACATTCAGCATTTCATATTCATTTTTACCAATTTCTTTTTAAATTAATTTTTTACTATATTTTATATTTTCACAATGATTTTTGTCAGTTCATGTCCTCCATAATTTGCTTGACTTTTCAGTTAACCTGATCAATATTTATGAGTATCATTTCAGTGGTCTAAAACAATTGGTCAAACAGCTTCACATTCAGCATTTCATATTCATTTTTACTAATTTCTTTTTTAAATAATTTTTTTACTATATTTTATATTTTCACAATGATTTTGTCAGTTCATGTCCTCCATAATTTGCTTGACTTTTCAGTTAACCTGATGAATATTTATGAGTATCATTTCAGTGGTATAAATAATTGGTCAAACAGCTTCACATTCAGCATTTCATATTCATTTTTACTAATTTCTTTTTAAAATAATTTTTACTATATTTTATATTTTCACAATGATTTTGTCAGTTCATGTCCTCCATAATTTGCTTGACTTTTCAGTTAACCTGATGAATATTTATGAGTATCATTTCAGTGGTCTAAAACAATTGGTCAAACAGCTTCACATTCAGCATTTCATATTCATTTTTACTAATTTCTTTTTAAAATAATTTTTTACTATATTTTATATTTTCACAATGATTTTTGTCAGTTCATGTCCTCCATAATTTGCTTGACTTTTCAGTTAACCTGATGAATATTTATGAGTATCATTTCAGTGGTATAAATAATTGGTCAAACAGCTTCACATTCAGCATTTCATATTCATTTTTACTAATTTCTTTTTAAAATAATTTTTTACTATATTTTATATTTTCACAATGATTTTTGTCAGTTCATGTCCTCCATAATTTGCTTGACTTTTCAGTTAACCTGATGAATATTTATGAGTATCATTTCAGTGGTATAAATAATTGGTCAAACAGCTTCATTCAGCATTTCATATTCATTTTACTAATTTCTTTTTAAAATAATTTTTTACTATATTTTATATTTTCACAATGATTTTTGTCAGTTCATGTCCTCCATAATTTGCTTGACTTTTCAGTTAACCTGATGAATGTTTATGAGTATCATTTCAGTGGTCTAAATAATTGGTCAAACAGCTTCACATTCAGCATTTCATATTCATTTTTACTAATTTCTTTTTAAAATAATTTTTTACTATATTTTATATTTTCACAATGATTTTTGTCAGTTCATGTCCTCCATAATTTGCTTGACTTTTCAGTTAACCTGATCAATGTTTATGAGTATCATTTCAGTGGTATAAATAATTGGTCAAACAGCTTCACATTCAGCATTTCATATTCCTTTTTTACTAATTTCTTTTTTAAAATAATTTTTACTATATTTTATATTTTCACAATGATTTTTGTCAGTTCATGTCCTCCATAATTTGCTTGACTTTTCAGTTAACCTGATGAATATTTATGAGTATCATTTCAGTGGTATAAATAATTGGTCAAACAGCTTCACATTCAGCATTTCATATTCATTTTTATCATATTCAACAATGTTTATTTACAAGATTATAAAAATATGTGAATGAAGTACAAATGATAATTATTATGCTCCTGATGAGTGGACACAATGATTATGAAAAGGTTCATCAATGAAACTCCAGAGTTGCGATGCTAAATATAAAATCAATCAGCTTACCATTTTATGAAGAACAAATTTAAAAAGAGATTTTTTTTTTTCACAGATCACGTCAGCTATTAGGCAAATGGGATTAAATATACTTTAAGTTTTAAAAAAATTTTTTCAGTATTATTATTGTTTATGTAGCATTATAACATAACACAAATAGCTGTATTCTGGAAAAAGGAATTTTCGAAAATATACACAGTTTTTATGCATTTATGATTATTTTTTAACTTTTATCAAAAATGACATTCTTTTACATGTAGTTATGGATAATATTATACATTAATTACTAATTTTTTAATTAATAATTATTTGTGCTCAGTTGTTGACATTAATAACTATCTGCTGATGCATTAAAAATTTGGAATAATGCAATAATAAAAATTTAAATTTCATGTCTCTGTTAGATGTCATGATCTGTCAAAAAATTATAAAAAAATAAACCAAATCAACAAATTATATAAACAAATTTTATAAATAAATAACTTTGAAAACTAGTTTTTTGTTCATAATCTTATAAAAATATCAATGAATTATTGTCAAGTGTCAAGAATAAAAAAGTGTATAAATCCTCTTTCATATGTTTGCATTTTATTAAAATTCTAATCATTGCTTTTAAAAATAATAGACATTGCTGAGGGAGTCAAAAGTGTATACAGTAATAGCAGTGTCAAGGGAATAACCATTCTTTTGATACACCAGGCATAAAGTTTAAATATTGCCTCAAAATATGCATCAACTAATACATTATCCCCAATATTTAGCATACTTCCCTGAGAAGCTGTGATACAGTGAAACAGTACTGTCTGCAAATTAAACAATAATAATAATTTAACATTTAATATTTCAAATTCTATATTGTGAAAATGGTCATTAACTAATGATATCTTAATTCCAATTGTAAGAAAAATCTTTCTCTGTTTAATGAAAATAAACATTGAACGCTCTTTGTGAGTTAGTTTTAACATTTTATATTTCAAATTTTATATTGTGAAAATGGTCATTAACTAATGGTATCTTAATTTCAGTTGTAAGAAAAAGGCAAGATGTGTGTATATGTGTGTAATGAATGCACAGCTGCAATTTTCATCGGATTTGCACCAAAATTTACATGCACATGCTCCAAGTTAGCTGGAAGGCCAAGACCAACTTTGCATTTCCCAACTCCCATCGATAGTGGACATAATTGATTTTTTCATGCTTCTACGGCAGTTTTCATGTAGTTTGCAGCCATTTTCTACTGGCCAGAGTGAGAGCCTATAGATGGCTGCCACGAATAGGCAGGAAGATTCTATTGGCCAGCGTGAGAGCCAACAGCTGACTGACATGAATGTTAACTAGCATGCAAACAAAATCGATAGCTGCATTCATCACAAGTGGGTAAAGTTTAAATCTGCATGACACTTTACTCCAATTGGCTCATTCGCTTGCTTAAACTCAACATCGATTCTGATTCCGCAGAACTAGGTTGGGTGTGAAAATGTATTTGTTGTTAACATTCTTTTTTCATTCGGTTTTTCCAGTTATGAGTCCTTTTTTAAAGCTGATCGTTTTGTGTTCATTTTGTTTAGTTCTTTTTTTTTAACAGATTTAATGTTTAGTATAGAGCTTAAAAAAATTTGCAGTGTGAGATAGGCAAAAGTAAGGCATGTAGCAACATCAGCACAGCAAAGGGCACTCCTTTAAAAACAAGGAAGGGCAAAAATATTTTAAGTCAAGTGACAGCGATTGCTGTACGAAGTCATACAATTTTTGAATCAAACAACAGGGAAAACTTCATTTAATGCTGCCAGTATACATATAAAATACTATTAAAAATGAGAGACATTTTGTGCCAATTAATTGTAATGACCAATTGTTCCAAGCTATGAGTAATTCTTCTCAGACAAGGAGGGAATTCAGTCAGAAATTGTCTGAAGTTCATTCAGGAGAAAAGTACAGGAAATATGGTCCAAGCTTTCAAAACACACACACACACACACACACACACACTTTCTTATGTCACAACACTCATTAGTTCTACTCACCTGTTGTCTGATGATGATTTAAGAAATTTGTAAGATCGGTCCATATTTCATATACTTTTCTTCCAAAATGAACTTAGGAAATTTTCTGACTGAATTTTCCTCCTTGTCTGAGAAGGATTGCACTGGTCACCATGTATATTTTAGTGCCATGATGCAAACACTCTTTCTTAGCTAAATCCAAAAATGATGCACATTTTTTCATGTTAATAATTGTCTTCTTAGTACAAAAATGTCTCATTTTAGGAAAAATTTTCATTTTACCTAATTTTTTTTTATTGACTGAATTCACAGTTTTCTGATTAGAAAATGGAAATCTAAAAACATAATCAACTGAAATCAATTAATGAAAAGTAATTTAATATCTCAGTGATGAATGATGGATCTAAAAAAAATGGCATCAATTCAATGGATTTTACTAAAACATGACCATTTTTATAAGTAACTAACAATGTCTATAGATATCTCAGTGCAAATTGTAGTCAAACTATTAAAGGTTATTCATAATAAAAATTTATCTAAACACAACATGAGATTTCTCCCAACTACATCTGAAACAATAAAAGATTATAATCAACATAAAACAAAACAAGCCAAAATTGAAGGACAAATTTAATCTATCATTTGTAAGGATTGCCAGAAAGAATATATGAGAGACACCTCAAGAACACTATTTACATTATTCGAACTATTGTCCTCGTCTTTGTTGCCATATTTATCACAACGTTTCGGCCATTGTACACTTCTGCCTTCTTCGGGTGGTTGGAATGTCAAACTGAACCCTTTATTTCGCTTTTTGGGGTTGACTGTTCTAGTTCTACATGCCATGTCTAATGGATGTCAGTTATCAGTTTCGGCCAAAACGTTGAGGACAATAGTCCGAATAATGTAAATAGTGTACATAATACCTCATTTCAGACATATAGACAGATACTGAAGCCTCAAGAAGTTTAAACAAAAGATTATATGAACACAGGAGTGACATTTTAAAAAATAACATTGGTTGTTCAATATAATGAAACTGATCAAATTTTGACATAAAAATGCTACTATAATTAAAAGAAAACAATTCATTAAGACAAAAATCTGTCTATATTTCTGAGATGAGATATTATGACCACTATTTACATTATTCAGGCTATTGTCCTCATCTTTGTTGCCATATTTATCACAATGTTTCAGCCATTATGATAAATATGGCAACAAAAATGGGGACAATAGTCCGAATAATTTAAATAGTGTAAGACGAAAATGTTTCATTACCAGTTCATTGACAGTAAATTTGTGTCCAAGTTCTTACAACATTTCACCATTCTTGACAAATCTTCTTTTATCACAATATGGGATATTTAATAGCCAAGATGTTAGAAGCAAAAAGAAAAAGAATCTAAATGAAATTGACTAGATTATATAGCCAAAACATATGTAAAAAAAAATATTTTTTTAAATTTAAAATTCCAGGCATCTCTTGTTAGTGCACATGTGTCACACACAAGGCTCAGGTCAAACCATGGTATGGTTTTCAGGCAATTTCCAAAGATACCACATGCTGGGATCAACCTTGATCCAGTCCAATAACATAAGTAAGTCACCTTCTTGACAAATGTATAAATTAAAAACTCAACAATAAAATACTCAACTTATCTAATATCTTTTTAAAAGAAAATCCTTATAGAACGTCGACCATGTTGGAATTTTTTATGGATAATAAAGCAGATTAGGCTGATTAATAAACTTCTTTTCTTTTCCTTGAATAATTCGAGATCTCAGTTGAGTAATGCTTCTGTAGGGATATTATTATTATTATTATTATTATTATTATTATCAATAAATAAAAATAAAATATAAAATAATAATAATAATAATGAAAATTATAAATAAAATTGTTATGGTGAAACACACCTATTCTATAGTTAATAGACTCTCCCACCTAATATAAGTAGGAGTAGTAAGAGAAACGACGGTCAGTCTATGTCGGATGACACTAGTCGACAGTTAGTCAAATACGAAAGTAGTCAGCAACCACAAGATTACTCTGTGTAATACCTATTATATCAAACTGATTTAGTACAAATACTAAGCCTCCACTGCGAAAATAACTCCACAACAAAAATAAAATAAAACAATAACATAAAAACATTGTATAAAATAAATTAAATAAAAATTTAAAATAATAAAATACTCCCATGCAACAAAAACTGTTCCTGTCAGAAATATAGATGTCCCACCAAAGACATTAAATTCAATCTCTTCACTATGAACCTTGGTACAGACAACACATGTACAAATTCTCTTTGTGATATGCTTGTAATACTTTGGAGTAAATTTCTCCGTTTTATCATATGTACCATAGAACAATTGTAACTTAAAAAATAGACACACCAATAGACACAAAAAATATAAATAAAAAGTTAACATACAATTTACCATGCTTTCCTATTATTTCTGTATGTTTTATTTCCTGTCAAGTATCATTTTATCTCCATAAACACAAGGCTAATTTCTGCTGCTATGATGTGAGTGAATCCCCCCACAACATTTTGGTGGCCACTGACGTGTATAACAAAAACTACCTATTCATCCACACTTCTGCATTCTCACCCTTCAAACTTAAACTGAGGTCCTCATCACCAAGCAAAGTTTTCACCTGTCATGATGAACATTTGTGCTCTCAAGAAAGTTCCTTGCTTTGAATGTCTGGTAGATCCAAGTTGACCTGAGACCTCAAATAGAACTAAGATATATAAGATGGTAAAATAATCAGTACCATTCCAGAAAGTAAAACCAACAGAAAGTTCACAAGGTTACCAAAGAAAATCTTAATAAAATGAACAGCTAACAACAAAAAAACAAAAATCAAGGAAAAACATACAAAAAATAGGAACATTAAACATTACCAAGACAGAGCAACTACACTTAGTATCATGACTCAGAAAAAGACAAAGTTTGAACTGTTAATCAAGTTTCATGCTAATGTGATCATCAGGCGAACAAAACACTAAGGTTATTCATAAAGTAGTGTTCCTCATTTTGTATCTTTCTGAGTATATATATATATATATATATATATATATATATATATATATAATATATAATAAATAAAATTGATTTATTTAAAATATGTTTTTTTTTTTCTACAGTTCTAACCATGTTTCAAAAATGGAAGCTAAAAGCTACAAATTTAATTTTGTAATTAAATTAAAGACATTAGTTCCATTTCATCCTCAAGCGAATTTTGGAGTAACTTTTAAAATTACTGGGTTTTAAAGACACAGCTAAAATCATAATTCACGTTTCCAAGGTTACAGATTACAAAGTTAAATTCGTAGCTTTTAGCTTCCATTTTTGAAACATGGTTAGAACTGTGTAGCAAAAAAAAACATATTTTAAATAAATCAATTTATAATATTAATGCTCTGTAAATTTACATTGAGCACTATTTTGTAAAAATAAAAATATCTATAAGAACACCGGATTATATATCTTACTGTTCTTTCTTTTTATATATATATATATATATATATATATATTGATAAATATAAATATTATCCCTTACTAGGGAGAGGGATAATATGTATATTTATCAATATATATATATTTGGGAAGCAGCCTTTTTAGAAACATCTTTCATCAAATGTGATGGACAAGGAAAGTTTTATTAATTATTTATTCCGTTTTTCCAGTGTTCGTACATTTTTCTGTTTGGTGAGAGTGAGGGAGTACAAAAACTGTCCATATGACCTATCACTATAAGAAAGGCCCTATACATTAAACATCTCTTCCCCACCCACAAGCTCCCCTTATTTAACAATGGGAGTGGCATTCTGAAAGTCTTTTAAAAATAGAAAGTTGCTCACTTGAATTCCAGCCATGAGCAACACACGTATATCTATATTCAAAATGCAACTTAAAGTTTCATGGTTCTACCAATTCATCAGACACAAATTATTACTTTTGATTATTTAATTTTTTTTAAATCAAAAGTAATAATTTATGCCTGATGAATTGGTAAAACCATAAAACTTTAAATTGCACTTCGAATGTAGGTACATGTATATTTATTAATATATATGTGTGTGTGTGTGTGTGTGTGTGAACAATCTGAAACAAAATATTTAAGATAGGGTTTTCACAAATTGCATCTTATATATAAATACATGTGTATGTTGTGGGATCACTCACATCATACCAGTAGGAATAGCCTCATGTTCACATGAATAAAAAACATACACAGAAATAACGCTAAAAGCATGTTAAATTGTAAATTAAAATCATACAGTCTTATTTATTTTGTGTACTGGTGTGTACATATTTTAGTTACAAGTATTTTATGGTTGCCTGTGATAAAAAGAAGAAGTCACTTTGTACTATAACAAAGCAATATGCTGAGTTAGAGAAGATGGACGTCTTGACCTTCCAACAGTTGGATGCAAAAGAGACTGAATTCAATGTCTTTTGGCACAAAGTCTGTTTGCAGGCAGGAAATGTTTCTGATGCATTCTGGGAGAACTTTTATCATTTCGTTTTATTTAATTTGTTTTAAACAAAGTTTTATTCTTGTCTTATTTTATTTTATTTATGATATTTATTATTATTTCATATTTTTATTTATTAATAATAATAATAATGTCCCTATAATGTTTGTGTTTTATTCATTTTTTTCCTTATGCCTGTTTAATACTGAAAGCATATTTGCTTACTTCTTTTTCACTTAATTTAGGAATTTTTGATCGATTCTCAGTTCCAAATTAAGTCACAAGGATCCTTTATTCGAAGATCTTTTTCATTTTCACTTGCATCGATTGGAATTATACATTCTAATAACAAATACACACACATATGCAAACATATGAAGATATATTCACTTGTGGAGAGATGTTTATTATGCACATTTGTGCAAACATCTAAGTCTAATTAATGTTGTTCATTTATCGATGTTGTGCATTAATCAAATCAATTTAATTTATTGACATCGCTCTTTATAACTTTTGTGAATTCATTATGGATATTTGTTCCATTTCGTCCCAAATTCCAAGATGATAACTTAATAAATGAATTGGATAGGTTTAGTTAATTTCCTTTCCTTGTAAGTAAGAGAAGCACTTAATTTTAATCTATTTCCGTTCAGCCATCCAGACTTAGTTCAAAATAAGATTCCATCTACCAACTTCATTGTATTCATGCTGTTCTTCAATTGAGTAAAGATTTATCAAATCGCAAATGATAGTTTGTTTGGGAAAGAACATCCAAATTGAAACATTAACATGAATTATTGGCAAATTTATATCCAAGTTAGATTTTTAATCAGAATAAAAACAATTTAAGATTCTAAAAAGAAGCCGACAAGAAATGCAATCATTTTTTTGCCTTTATTTTAATTTTTTTTTTTTTTGTCATTTCACCTCATGCAAGATAGAAATGCCATTAGTACACAGGGACTTACAGGGAGTAAAAGTGAGAGAAAAGACTGAGTATAGGGAGTATTAAGGAAAGGACAAAAGATGAACAGGGTTCAAGAAGACAGAAAATAGCAATTGACATTGCATTTAAATTGAAGATTGTATTTATCAAGGAAACAAGTAAATGGAAGGGAGTTCCACAGATGGGAGGTGTGAGAAAAGAAACTGTTGGAGTAGAAGTAACTATTTCAGTAGCATTTAATTATTTCAATCTAGCAGCATGCTTAAATTCATGTAGTTGGGGGCACCAGGGAAAAAAGTTTGTCAGCGCAGATGCCATTATGAGAGCAATTTTGGGACACAGACAAAAAAATCCATGAAAGGTTTTTGAGCTTTCTGATATCAAACAAATTTCCTTTAAAATATTTGACAAAATGAAAACCCATTGAGAATTATAAGCATGTAAAATAAGGCAGTAAAGGAAGCAAGAAGAATGACCTATCAACTGTAAGAAGAGAGAATGTGTGGTTATCTGCAAGATTCTGCAATGTTATTGATCCTAAATTGTGTTTGTGATAAAGTAGAACAATATTGGGGGGGGGGATTTGTTGGGTTTCCCGAGAGGGGCTTCTTTTCTGCTTTGGAATATTTTATGGTCTTTATGTTTTACACTGAATGTAAAACATTTAGGGTACTGTAGAAGCTTGAAAGTGTTTTCAATGTATTTCTCCTCTTCATGTAAATATTGATGGCTACAAGTTCTGAGTGCTCTTAAGTAGAATCCAATGATTATTCCAGATTTTATTCCGTTGTTATGATGAGAATAGAAATTTATGAGATCATTTTTATTAGTTGATCTTAATGCTGTGTATCATGATATCTAGGATAGGTAAACTACTATTTTCTTCCATTTTGTATGTAAATTCTGTTGTACGTTCAATTTTGTTTAGTTGATTCATAAGATCAGGTAAATCAGCATATATTAATAGAGCATCATCAATATATCAGAAGACTGTTGATTGTTCAGGTAAAATAATTTGGAAAGGACCAGATGTAAAAATTCTAAGAAAATGCATGCTATCACTTCCCTAAGAGGTGATCCCATTGGTAATCCAAATTTTTGTTTATTATTACTAAATGTGAAATAGCATTGATTGGTGATGAGATGGCAGATTTTTATTATTTTAGCTATTGGTAAGGAGAGGTTTATCTTTGATTGTGTTAGATGCTTTTTCAAGAGATTTAAGCATTTTTCAACTAGGACGTTACTTTAAAGTGATTCTGTATTTAGAGTAGCCTTGAGTTTGTTAGTCATATTTGTTTCCCTTAGTTTTTCAACTAGTGCTGTAAATTAGGTGAGGTTACTGAATAGAATAATCAAATGAAGGTTGGTAATGAACGATAATACTTAGGACAAGAACAACACATATAAGTTTTGCCAGTGGCATGTAGAAGAAGTATTCAACTGCTAGAAGTGAGTCAAGTGAATTCCACAATGAATCTCCAACTGAAGACCAACATACAGTATTCACTACTGTATTTATAGGAATAGGGACATACCCATTATCGTCCGTAGGTATGCTACAATAACTAAGTTGCCTGATTTTTTTTATATGTGATGGACTAATTGTTCCAGGGAGAGGGGTTAAAATTATTGTTACGGTTTTTGCCAGTTTGTGGTAAGTACTGTTTATTCCAGAAATGACAGAATACATTGGGATGACCATTTTGTGGGTTTTTAGGGAGACCAAAAATGTTTAAATAGCACTTTAATTTTTAGTTAATCCACAGTAAATTTGCATCTAACGTTTCACCATTCTTGGCAGACCTGTTGTAGATTTAAATCAATCACAGCAAAGAAAAAGGCAAGAAAGGTTTTTAAATATAAAATATTTTAATTTTCATGTTTTTACAACTAAATTTTTTTCAGCATGTATGAGTGTTAAAGTTCCTTGTTTGTAGTTGTTTGTTAACATGAAAAGTAATGTGTATGTGCTAGGCAATGGAGAAAGTAAGAAGGAAAATATAAATATCACGTAACTTGGCGAGGAAGATGAGTACATGAGTAAGGAAATCTCTTTGAAACCGCAGTATGAACATTTGTCATATATAGCTGTCTCTATCTTCTTACTGACTAGTCTAGTCTAGAAACTTTGCTTAAATACCCTTCAAAGGGATCACAAAGCATCTTTTTGTTGTCTGCAGGAATATGACCAATTGATTGGAAAATTTTAAATGTTTATTTTCAAAGGATTTATTTATTAAGTGGACAGATACATGGATGCTCTGGTTCAGAAACCATTTTTTTGTCATTTGATGATTGTCTTGGTGTTTATTTTTGTCATTGCTCCACAGATCTTCTGTTGTCATAATGTGGGATATTTAATAATGAAGATGATAGAAACAAACGCAAAAAGAATCTAAATAAAATTGGCTCAGTTATATACCCAAAGCACATAAAAAATAATAAAAAAATTATTTTTTAGATTTAAAATTCCCACCATCTCTCATTCATGCATGTGTAGCCATATCAACATAAACAAACCTAGTCTGATGAAGTCCTAAAGGACGAAAACACATCACATGAAAATTTTTTCCACTTTGTCATATATATATATATATATATATATATATATATATATATATATATATATATGTGTGTGTGTATATATATATATATATATATATATATATATATATATATATATATATATATATGATAAAATATAGTTTTAAAGTATGCTACATTTATGTGTTAAAGTGCTCAATATCAGGGATGGACCATATGTAAATATAAAATGGTCATTGAAGTCAACACCCAGAGGTGACAGTCTGTTTCATGTTAAATGCAATTGTCAGGCCATCTTGAAGTAGGCATGTCTGTAAAATTACAACACAAGAATTGAATCTTCTGACATAACATTTTACCTGTCAGTTCGTCTCAACCAGTGTGTGGGTGCAGTCGCCTGCATGTAGAACATGGACCTTACTTTCTCTATATACCATATTTGAGAGACTGCCCAGTTCAGGTCTTTACATAAAAAATGTTTCCCACACCTGAAAAATAGATGCAGGTATGAGGTAACATGATTGCCTATTCAGGGGCTGGAACAGGCCCATGTCAACTCCATGGTGCATGTGGCTTCTTTGATGATCTAATGTGAATTGCATGCAATGTCTATTTTACCATAATACTACATGACTCAATATTTTTTTTAAAATTCCAAACTTCCCCAAAGTTATGAAATTAGGAATTACTTTTGTTACTAATTTCTAAGTTCATACAAAATACTAAACTATGCACTTCAAAATTTTGTTTCATTACATGTTTCTTAAGACAGTTTGGATATCTGGAAACATTTTCTTTAGTTTTCTCTCTATTTTCATCAAAGTTCAAATATAGTTTATAACATCAAAACTCTTCCTGTATTTTGTTTGTTTTTTCTGCTTCATTCATTTTACACGAAACAGTTTCATCATTTTCTATTTTTAAAAACATAGACAAGATTATAAGGACAATGTGTTCATTTCTTTTAAACAGGATAATGAAGAAGGAGTTGTTTTCCTCCACATAGGGATGTTGCAAAAGTGGTTACACACTATATTGTAGTTATTTTCAACTATTTTGGAATCTTACAAAAGATGCTTTCCCCTATATTGTAAAAGATGTTCCCTTATCTTGGGATCTTATAAATATAGTTTTCCTCTATATTGGGATCTTGTAAAAGTTGTTTTCAACTATTTTGGGGTCTTTTTAAAGTTCTTTTCCTCGATATTGAAAACTTGTTTACACTTTATTGGGATCTTGAAAAAGTTATTTCATCTATAGTGGGGTCTTGGTAAAATTATTTCCTCTATATTGGGATCTTGTAAAAAATGTTTTCACCATATCGGGATCTTGTAAAAGTTGTTTTCAACTATTTTGGGGTCTTTTTAAAGTTCTTTTCCTCTATATTGAAAACTTGTTTACACTTTATTGGGATCTTGAAAAAGTTATTTCATCTATAGTGGGGTCTTGGTAAAATTATTTCCTCTATATTGGGATCTTGTAAAAAATGTTTTCACCATATTGGGATCTTGTAAAAAATGTTTTCACCATATTGGGATCTTGTAAAAGTTGTTTTCAACTATTTTGGGGTCTTTTTAAAGTTCTTTTCCTCGATATTGAAAACTTGTTTACGCTTTATTGGGATCTTGAAAAAGTTATTTCATCTATAGTGGGATCTGGTAAAAATTGTTTCCTCTATATTGGGATCTTGTAAAAAATGTTTTCACCATATTGGGATCTTGTAAAAGTTGCTTTCAATTTTATTGGGATCTTGTAAATGCTATTTTCCTCTATATGGGGATCATGTAAGTGTTGTTTATATTTATATTGGGATTTTTCAAATATTATTTTCCTCTATAATGGAATCTTGTAGAAAGTTGTTTTTCTCTATGCTGCAATCTTGTTAAAGTTGATTCCTCCATATTGGGATCTTGTAAATGTTGTTTATTCTATACTGGGATCTTGCAAAAGTTATTTTCTTTATATTGAGATCTTCTAAAAGTTGTTTCCTTTATATTGGGATCTTGTAAATGTTGTTTTACTCTATACTGGAATCTTGTAAATGTTTATTTCAAATATATTGTAATCTTGCAAATGTAGTTTACTCTATACTGGGATCCTGCAAACATTCTTCTCCTCTAAACTGGAGTTTTCTAAAAGTTCTTTCCTCTATTTTGGGATCTTGTAAAAGTTCTCAATTATATTGGGATCTTCCAAAAGTTGTTTTCAACTATATTGAGATGTTGCAAATGTTCTTTCCTTTTATGTTGGGATCCTGTAAAAGTTGTTTTCCTTTATATTGGGATATTGTGAAAATTATTTCTTTTATATTGAGATCTTGAAAATGTTGTTTCCTCTGCATTGTGTGTTTTCAAATAATTTGAGATCTTATAAAAGTTGATTTCAATTATATTGGGATCTTGTAAAAGTTGATTTCAATTATATTGGAATCTTGTAAATGTTTTTCTCTGGTATATTGGGATCTTGTAAAAGTTGTTTTCAACTATATTGGGATGTAGAAAATGTTGTTTTCCTCTATATTAGGGTCTTGCAAAAAATATTTTCAACCATTGTTAAATAATAGTTTAGCAGACTATTATATTTTAGAGGAAGTGCATCTCTACTCTGACTTACTGAATTTGGCCTTAGGGATCAGATACAAGAAAAAATAAAGGAAGTCGATTTTGATTGGCTGAACTAATGTGGGAATGATAAACAAAGGTTTTTCAGGGAATTTAATCTTACACATTGAACAATGTAGATTTCATCTCTGGATCTTCTCCCCAGTGGATTGAGAGGGCAAACCCACTGGATTGTTAGAAATATACACGTCAACATCTTTAATAAAATATTAAGTTTCAAATTATCTTTGTTGAGGTTCTTTCATCTCTAGACCTAAAACATTTCACTACCCAGCCGAGAGAAGATGAGAGAAGAGACACAAGATCCAACAGTAGGAGTGAATTGGTGACGTTGACCCCCCCCCCACCAGGGAGTATGCAACATATACTCAATTTGGTGCAGTGACTATGACCCCTCCACTACCAGAATGAGAGAGAAGATATACAACATTATATTTGGATCTTGAAAACGTTGTTTTTCTTTATGCTGTGATCTTGTTAAAGTTGGCTCCTCCATATTGGAATCTTGTAAAAATTGTTTCCTCTTTATTGGTATCTTGCAAATGTTGTTTCCCCCCATGTTGTGATCTTTTCAAAATTGTTTCCTACTATATTGGGATCAAGTATAAGTTGATTTCAACTATATTGAGATCTTGTAAATGTTGTAACACAAAACAATCAAATCTTACCATTCCTTTCATTAGAATTAGTTTGACATTAAAATCTTCACTCATTGTTCCTTTGTGTATTAATGCCTTGTATATTTTTCTTTAAATATATCCTTGGCTTTAGAGCACCAAATTTAGGGTGCTTATTACTTTTTCATTATTGTACAACTATAATCATCACAATTTTTCTTTTAAGCCTGATATGTCATGAAAAAGGGATATATTTATTCGAAGTAGCAAAGTGGTTTTGGACTACTATAACTGAGTAGGATAAACTAGCAGGTAACCATAATGGACTGGTTCCCATTGTAGTGGTAGGCAATAGGCATAGCCAATAAGCATCAACCTGTACCTCCACATCAGTCTGTATTTATGGCTGACACCAGCCAATCATATTACTGTGAGGGGGAACCCAGGTGTATGCATATTCATTACATCAAAGTCCTTAACCAATATTTTCCTCTGCATCCCACAGGAAAAAATTACACTGTTAATTTAAATAATTTAATCTCATTTGGTTAAGGTATTATTTTATTTCCAGTTATTAAATAAAAAAAATTTGTGTCTTATCTGTTATTAATTTATTTATTACTAAATAAAAAATTAATTGAACATCCTCTAAGCATGCTTATTCCATTATTTTTGCCAGAGGTTGTACATTATGGCAGGTTTGATTTTTCATGTTTTTATCAAATCAACATTACACTCAATTTAAAAGCTGGGGTTTGATGTGTTAAGTACTGATACCAAAATATAGATAAACAGCTCTTACCAATGTTTGAGCATTTAGGTTTAAAAATCATCTGAAAAATGTACAGAAATACCTAATTTACAATTAATTAACATACAAACTGACTTCAAAATTTTACTATTTCAAGAATAAATCCAAATAAATTTAATATCTTTTGTATTAAATACATTGATTGGAAAATCTATTCAAACCAGAATTCTAATTATGAATTGCCTCAAGCAAAATATGTACTTTTTTTACTGTATTCAAAAACTGAGTAAAAAAAATTGTAAAAAATTATAAAAAAGATTACTCAATGAATAAGATTTGTTAGATCATAATTAATAAAAATGAGAAATAGATAAAAGTGTATAGAACATGATAATACTGCTGGGAGCAGATTATAAGACAAAATGTTTTAAATTTGCATTGTTTATTGAAAATCACACTAAAACTACTACACTATAACATATTACATCATATTATAACTAAATTGTTCAGTATAATCTCCCTTTGAAGTAAATGGTCTTATTTGATAGCACAATGATTTAGTAATAATGTGCTTGTGCCATGAATATACAGTTTGTAAAGCTTCAGTAAATTATAAGTTTTATAAGGCTGTGCTATAAGGTTTTCACTCATCACCAAAATGAAATTCCAGTGCTATGATTTTGAACCTATAATCGATTTTTAAAATCGTCTCTTCAAAATGAAATGATTTTAAAAGAAATATTTTGTCATTATTTATCACGTCAAACTCCAACTTCCGGTTTGAGTGCAATATCACGGTTCCAAAATCAACCTGCTCTGTTGTACATCTCTGGCTATAGATTTATTTCTTCCACTTCATAATGTTTCACAGCAATCTTCCAAGTGTAAAAACAAAACTGCTCTGAAAATCAGCATTCAAATTTTAACTGGATTTGAACAAAAAGCCTTCATGCTAGTTGGAGAGACGGAACATTATACATGATGCAACACTTTATATTCTCTACCTGATCATTTTGAATTTGATATTTACATAGCTTAGCTTCAATGAAAATTTTTACACTGTACAAGGCCCAAGAGCTATTCCAGGTAGAGTGTTACAGAATAAGAGAAAAGAGAAGGAATCTAATACAAAAGTTGCAAATCTGTCTGATCTAGGAGACCTTGTCACAAGTATAACATAAAGAGAGAATGTCTGATTGTCAGCAAGAGGAACAGTCCAAGATATGAACTATGAATTGTAGATGTCAAAACCAAGCAACTACAGAAATTTAAATATCTGTAAACTGTTTTAACAGACAATAGGAAAATATGACACCAGAATTCGAAGCTGCACTGGTAATGTTAATGGTAATATTAGCCATTTTCTTACAAGAAATCATTCAGCATTCTTTCACTGAGCAGTCAGAGTTGCTTTTGGTTGAAAGATCTTTCTCTTAAAACAATTTTTCCTGAAATAGGTTTCTCAGGTCCAGTAACTGCTAATGCTTTTTCTAGTATGGGGGTTTCCTTACTTGCATTTTGTTTGGAGTCATGTGGAGTTGAACAATACTAAGAGCTACAAGAGACAGGAAGTTATGGAGAGCCACGATCACCCCTGTCTTGAATGTTTTTTTTACAATAATGTTCTTCCTGTACAAGGCCCAAGAGCCAGTTAGAGGGTTACAGAATAAGAATCAGAGTTTATGAGGATATGTGGGGAAGCTGTCGGTTAACTCGAGACTTGAACAGGTTAAGATTGTAGCAAGTGGGGAAGCACCTTCTTGGGAGTCAGTTCCTGTAGCTATTAATATGTGGGTTTCCTTCTTTGCATTTTGTAAGGAGTTGTGTGGAGATAAAAAATAGATAGGAAGTTCTGGATGGTCATGATCACCCATATACTGAAGGTTTTTTTTTACAATAATGTTCACCCTATACAAGTCACATTAGCCACTTGAGATAGCGGGGTACAGGGTAAGAAGTAAGAGTCAGAATTTATGATTATATGAGGGGAAGATAATGATTAACCCTAGACTTGAACAGGTTAAGATTGTAGTGATGGGGGAAGCATCTACTTGGGAGTTGGTTCCATAATGCAACAGTTCATAGGAAGAAGTTGCTCAAGTAGAACCTACATTTCACCAGTGAAATACAAAGGTAATGAAGGTAATTCACTACAATGTGAACAGCATGACAGCTCTTAGCCATGAAGGTTATAACTGGTAGAACTAAGGAATGTAGTTCACCTGAACATTTTCCATGGAAATAGCGATAGAGCAGTGAAAGTTTTCTGACATTTCATCCATAGGAAAGGGGTTGTAGGGCGGAAAATAATTCATCACCTTCAAGGATGCAGAGATGCTTTCAGACTTTATCAAGACTGGAAAGTGAGGACTGGGCAGCTCCTGCCCATATATGGAAGTAATATGATTCTGCCTGACCTGGCTCTTGCAAAGGTAGAGGATTGCAGAAGTCAGGTACTTACTGGAAAGTTGCAAGGTACCAACCACTTTTCCAGTATACTTAGTGATCGATCAAATGTATAAGTTCTGTTGATTTCGGTCTTGTATGAGAATGACTGAAAATTACTATTCCCTTCCCAATTTATAGACAGAAGCACACAAATGCATGCTGGGATTTCTTCCTAGCCAATAAAATAAGCAAGTGCACGTACACACTGTCCAATCCAGGGATTGAACTCGCAGCCATTCAATCTTTGGATTGGGCAGTGTGTACTCGATGAAAATGGGCTAGCAATAACTGAACAGTAAAATAAAATAAAAACTAAACAATATCCCTAGACATGAGCAGTGGAATGAGAACAGTCCACCCCGATAGATTAAATAACGGGTTAATTTTGGAATTCCTTGTAGGCTACCCAGATTGATATACACTTGAAGGTTGGATGGCAGAATGGCTGAAACGTTGTTGGTTCTGATCTTGACTCAGATTGACAGCAAAACACTTTCTCCTCCCCAGTTTATAGGCAGAAGCACACAAATGCATGTTGGGATTTTTTCCTAGCCAATAAAATAAGCAAGTTTACAGTGTCATCTGACTCAGTCCCAGTCTGTCTTGTCTTTAAGTCAAAACACTACATTTGCTTATCCGAACTTTCTCTTGCGTGTCAACCTCAATTCTTATTTTCTGAACTTTTTGTTATATTACTGTTTCTTTGCTTTATTATTTGTTAATTTACCCTGCATATATTGTTTGCTTGTTTTATATTATTTTTTTCTTCTTTTCATTGCTTATTGCAAACTTTGTTAATTCTGTTTGTTGGACAGTTCTGTCATTTATTTTACATTTAACCATGGCCACTCATTCTACAGTTGTGATAAAAACAACAAAGATGAGGACAATAATCTGAATATAGCGTAAATGATAACTCCTTGCACCAGAAATTTAGACAGAATAATAATAAATTTGAATCTTGTCAGGTAAAGAGTTTTCTGATTGCTACAATAGTATGAAATTTCATTTAACATTTTCACAATGGGATAAGGGATAAGATCAGGGAGTTAATATTCTTAAGGAGAACCACTGCGATTTTATTTGTAGTTTTGAAAATTTCTGGGCTCAAATTCAAGGTCAAATATGCAACTACCTCAGCCACCAAGGTAAGCCTTTTCATTCTCTATGTAATGATTTCAATTATATTTATTAATCTGGACTTACTCCTGTGTGAAGCCAAATGCCATTTCAGCTATGATGTTTACTAATCTTTGCTTGATGCTGCAAAAGGTCAAATATGCAACTCCCTCAGTCACTAAGTAAAATTTTTCATTCTTGTTTTAATAATTGTGATTCCCATTTTTGTCTGGTACCTTAAACAGGAGAGAGAAAGGCATGCACAGGTAGATCTGTCGAAGGTTGAAAAGGTGAAAATTTGTGTTTTATAAAAATATTCAACTCGTCCCCAATGAAAAAAGAAATGAATAGAATAAACTAGATAAGGTGTAAATCCAATGTTGTTTTTTTTAAAATCCAGAGATAATTGTAGGAAATTTGTTTTTAATTTTATTTTTAGCCCAGTTTCTTCTTATGAAGGTGGTTTTTGTGCAATAGGAAATAGACAAGACATGGGAATATGTCTTATTACTACGTTGACTGTTAAATCCTTCAGCTGCTCATACCATCATGGAAACTGACAACTTGATACATTGTCCTTTTAATTATACCTGGCACATGGACATCATAGTAAACACAAAATGTGTGTGACAAGTTAGCAAAATAAATACTCAACTTGACTTGATTTACTTGAAAAGGATAAAATATCTAATAACTTATTTTACAATGTTCAAACTGTTGTCATCTTTATTACCATATTCACAATGTTTCTGCCATTGTATGCTCTGACCTTCTTTAGGTAATATATACTGGAATTGTCAAACTCTTTATTTAGTCCACAGGGAGGTAAATTGTTCTAATTCCACATGCCATAACTTTTTGGGATTTTTCATTATCAGTTAATTTCCTTTAGTAACTCAACTCTACAAGATTTCTTTTGCTTCCTCTGCCTTAGCCAGAGATTGAACTCACCACTATTTGAAGCAAATAACATTTTGGATTACTCAACCAACACTCTTATTCACTGGACAACATGTCCTTGGAAACTACCTAATAATTATGCATGTTTCAAAGCTGAAAAATTGCATATTAGTAATACAATATACATTTTAAATGCTGTGTGAATTTTATTTTTCTCCATAAATTTATAACTTAATTAAATTTTAAGTTGGTTTGTTGTCCAGAGATATCACATCTTATTAATAATTTTCAATAAAAAGAGGTTTTTAATTTTTCTGAAATTGATTAATTGATAAATTATGTTCTAATAATGTGTCCACTATAATTTGAATCAATTTAATTTGTTGGTTTTACATAATCTTAATTTATATAAATTGTTATAGTTCTCTCCTTCAGAAGTTTTCTCCTCAAAATTCTTGGAAGACATACTCTATGGAATGTTACAAGAATTAAAACAATGACCTTGCAAACTCATCCAAAAGAATCAATTTTGGTTCACTGTATTGTACTGGACACTTTTTCTCCCCAGAATCTATCTTCTATAATTAAAAGTCTACCATTTGTCCTTGTTGAATATTGCTGCCACACCTGATTTGATGCCTCAGCTATATATCCAGAGATTCTTGATAAAATCCAAAAAAGAATCTGCAATGTTATTGGTCCTGACTTGGTATCTTGACTTCAGACACTTGCCCACTGCTATAATATAGCTTCCCTTTGCCTTTCTGCAAATACTTTAATGGCAATTGTTCTGATGAGCTTTGTTCTATGGTACCCAGACTTTACAAATTTAAACATACCACTCGATTTGCAGCAAAATAGTTAAAATAGTTAGATGTAACCATAAATTCTATGCTAACAGTTTCTTCTCTTGCACTTCCCACTTGTGGAACTCTCCTCCAGATTCTTGCTTTCCAGTCTGTTGACCATGTTTGCCATAGTCTCTGAATATGGAATCCAGTGAAGTCTGTCATGTGTTCAATATCAGAGTTTGGCAGTGAAGATTCAGAGAAAGTAGCGACTGTTAAGTAATTCTTTAAGTCTTCAATATCAGGTTGGCAATGGAGATATTTTGGGAGAAAAAACAAAATGGCTGCCTTTATACGCGTCGGATTGAATATTTTGAGCTTTCCTTTAGTATCTCGTAAATAAATACAGGCATCGCCTCTTTTTAAAACTAAATTATTAACACTGGTCCCGTCAGCTAACTCGATAAAATGGGAATCAGGTTCGAAGTCGGGGTCAAAATTAATAAATTTTGTTTCATCTGTAATTACATGATTTGTCGCACCCGTATCGAATAGGTAAGAATTATAACTATTGGGTGTAGTATCCAATCCAAACGAAAAGGCATATGTTTGCTCATTCAAAAAGGTTTTTACATTTTTACAAAAATCATTCCTTGTATAAAATTGACATTTTGCACGTACATGGCCGGCTTTACCGCAACAAAACAAACGATATTTCTTTTTCTATTATTACTGTTCCAGTTGTTGTTGTTGTTGTTGTTATTATTATTGTAATAATTGTTTTTAAGCCCCTTGTTTTTAATATCACAATTCCTAGTTTGATAGGCTTGAGGTTTTCTGAATTTTTTAAATGACGTTTTCAGTTGCATTACGTTATTTCCTTGATTTTGGGGGGTACACATTTTTTCAGTTTCTTCATAACTACGTAATGCAATTTTAAACTCAGTGAAAGTTAATTTTTTATCTTTTTGAGTTATGACTGTCGTGAATGGTTTGAATATCGGTGGTAATCCCTTTAAAACCATGGCTATTAGCAGCCCATCTGAGATAGTCTCACCTGCCATTTTTAAGGCATTTGTGACATTCTCAGCTCATATAATATAATCTGTTACAGATTCATTTTCTCGTCTCCTTAATGCAGTTTGTTCAGTATATAAAGCAATAATTTTAGGCTTACCTTTTGACAAGTAGTGTTCTCACAAAATTCGTAGGGCTTGTCGTCCATTGTCCCTGGCTTCTCTCATTATCAAAGACAAACTCCTGTCATTCAGGCATTATATTAATTCGGCGAACACGGTCGCATTTCTTTCCATAAAATCATCATCTTCTTTCTGGTCATCTTGGCAAAGAATGATGTCATGGAGGTTTTTATTCTAAGGTAGCCTAAGAACTTCGTTTCCCATAATTCGTACTTGGTTTCATTTCCGTCAAAATACATTCGTAATCTGGGCTTGTAACCAATGTTGACCATGTTTGCCATTGGAATCCAGTGAAGTCTGTAATGTGTTCAATATCAGAGTTTGGCAGTGAAGATTCAGAGAAAGTAGCGACTGTTAAGTAATTCTTTAAGTCTTCGATATCAGGTTGGCAATCAAGATATTTTGGGAGAAAAAAACAAAATGGCTGCCTTTATACATGTCGGATTGAATATTTTGAGCTTTCTGATTGGTTAACCCTTCTATTGGTGAACTATAAAATGAGTCAGCTCATTTTGACTGGATCACTAGTACATATGCCAAAAAAACTGCAACAAAGTCAACTTTGATATTCAAAAATTTAAATATTATTTTCTATATCCTTAATTCTTGTTCTTTTATTGTTCTTGGTCCTTAATAATGTCTTACTTTTTTTATTCTCTCACACTCAGGAACCTCCTGCATCTTAATGGTTTTATTGTCTTTCTTGGAGTGGAATGATTAAAAAAATAAATAAGGGTAAGAAATGTAGGCCTCAAAAATTCAAACAAAATCTTTTCCTTGCTTCCTTTCACCCATGAGACAAAAATCTATTGCTTAATTTGAAAGGGTGTTTTTCCCAAAGCACAAAATTAGGAAAGATCTTTTATCCTGATAAGTGGCTCTGTACTGAAAATTTTTCTCACAAAGTGGAAAGTAAAATCTGTTTTGTTTTGGTAAAAAAAATAGTGGACATGGCAGTTTTTTTTTTTTTTTTGTCACAGTGTAAAATATATGTTTATGATTGGTCTCAATTTATCAATGTTATTGTTTCATGGGTGCAAAGAGCATTAGACATTTTCTGAGTTTATCTTAGTAATTACAAAATTTTATTTTAGTCTACAAAAGAATTCTATAAATTATTGACCCCATGATATCGAGCAGTTTTTCTTTTTCCTTTTCTCTTTATTTCTTCTCTTCTTTTTCTCTTTCTTAATTAATTTAGCATTCCAGACTTTTTCTTTCTTTCTTTTTGCTTTTCTCTTTATTTTTTCACTTGTTTCTTACTCTTTCTTAATTATTTTAGTATTCGAGGCTTTTTCTTTCTTTCTTTTTCCCTTTCTTACTCCTTTTCGCTTTTTTGTTATTTTAGCCTCTACAAGTTTTTTTTTTTTTTTTCTCTTTCCCGTTAATTTAGCTTTACAATTCTTTTTCTTCCTCTTTTTTTTCCATTGTTGCCTGCAGAATTCTTCATTTTGGTTCTCACACTCTTGTCTTCTGCTCTTTACAAAAAATTTTAGTTTGTCATCTTTACAGTTGCCATATTTCTATTTCACAGTTTCATTCTCTTTTGCTTTTACAGTGTAACCCGGATATAAGAGACCCGGATATAAGAGAAACCCGGATATAAGAGAGATTTTCTCTGGTCCCAAATTAGAGCCTGTGTTAAGTTATATAAAATAGACCAAACCCGGATATAAGAGAAACCCGGATATAAGAGAGATTTTATCTGGTCCCAAATTAGAGCCTGTGTTAAGGTATATAAAAAAGACCAAACCCGGATATAAGAGAAACCCGGATATAAGAGAGGTTTTATCTGGTCCCAAATTAGAGCCTGTGTCAAGGTATATAAAATAGACCAAACCTGGATATAAGAGAAACCCGGATATAAGAGAGGTTTTATCTGGTCCCAAATCAGTCTCTGTTAAGGTATATAAAATAGACCAAACCTGGATATACGAGAAACCCGGATATAAGAGAGATTTTATCTGGTCCCAAATTAGAGCCTGTGTCAAGGTATATAAAATAGACCAAACACGGATATAAGAGAAACCCGGATATAAGAGAGATTTTATCTGGTCCCAAATTAAACCTGTGTCAAATTAAACACGAGCCTGTGTCCCAAATTAGGTATAAAATAAAATAGACCAAACACGGATATAAGAGAAACCCGGATATAAGAGAGATTTTATCTGGTCCCAAATTAGAGCCTGTGTTAATGTATATAAAATAAACCAAACTCCGATATAAGAGAAACCCGGATATAAGAGACTTTTTCTCCGGTCCTGACAACTCTCTTATATCCGGGGGTCACTGTATCTTTAAAATGTTCTTCTTTATTTGTATTTTCACTCATATTTACTAAGCCAAGCTAAATTCTGTTCAATGACTGAATTGTTTTTATTTACCCAGATATTTAGTTTCTTGCCCTAAAACACAAAACTAATGATTATGTCCAAACATGGTCAAAAAGTCTTGTGGACTGACAGGAATCTCTTCTCACTGCTAAAAAACTCCACATAAGTAAGTCCATCATTTTCTTTGGTTGTTCAAACTCAGTGCAAGGCTGACTTGAGTTTGACCAGTATAGCAATACTTAATCCTACCTACCCTAACTTCTGAACCAAGAAAAATAACTGTGAAGTTACTCCACTTACCTTCCTAAAAATCCACCAAGGAACGCTTTCTAAGAATATAAATACAATGTGATATTTTCTCTCATTCTTTTTCCTATTTTCCTTAGACACACTAGGATGTAGGTCTATAGTAAAAATGTGTTTCACATTGAGAAACACACACACACACAACTTTGTTTTCTCTAGGGTTCTACACACATTTTACATGCACAAATAATTCACTAGTCTTTAAATATTTTCATGCATGGTCATTGTGTTGTCACATACACACAATATCATTGTCTTGGTCACTCACAACAATGTAACTTTTTGTCTTGTTAATAATATGTTGTTGTTTGTATATATATATATAGATATATATATTAGTTTTAGTTGTTTCTTTGTATTTTATTACCTGGACTCACATACATTGTCCACAATTTTTGTTGTGAGATAAACCTTCCAGAAGATACATGTTTTTCAACTCAAACACCAATGTACATATTACCCACAACAAAACATAGATCTCCCATGATCATGTTTAAACCTTCCAATGAAAAAGTAAGTACAAACTTTTCTTTCGTTTTTTTCAGAAGCAAGCCTGAATGGAGCTCGACTATTATAACAATGCTTATCTTTACTTTCTCTAACTTTCTCCAACACAGACATCCATGAACATGGACCAAGAAAAAGAAAAAATTTTCTTTGGTTACAACTCTGCACAGACATCCCATGAACATGTTTAAACCTTCCAACAATAAAAAGTAAATGGACATGCAAAATTTTCTTTGGTAGAAACTTAAGTTTTTGTTTGCTTTCCTATCTTAATTATTTATCATATGTGAACATGCACCTACATAAAATACATCCAACAGATGACATTTTAAAATCCGCAAACACTTTCCTCATTATGTGTCAGAGAAATTTCAACTATCTCTTTTTTGATTCTAACTAAAAGTAGACTTTTCTTAAAGCATGTGCTCAGGCCCAGGGTCGAATCCCTTGGTTACGGCGCCAACTGTGATGTCGCTCCTCCTGGTCGCTCCTCCTGGTTCCAAGCGTGCGCCCAACCCCTCGGTTGGATGATCACCAGCTCGCCTTTCCCAACTCGCTTCCAATACCTGTTATGATGCTTTTATAGACAGACAGGACCAGCAGGGATTACATTTGAGTCCGACGGGGTGGCAAAACACAAACAAAAGACCCAAAAAAGATTGCTGATGAAAAAAGGTAACAACCTTTTAAAATGTCCGCTACATAAAAACAAAATTGTTCTCATTTCCCGACCCGCTCTGTGGACTATGCAACCTTCAAAAGTGAAAAAGAGGTAACACACAACCGCTAAAAAAATTTGTTCTCATTTCCGACCCGCTCTGCCTACTTCTTCATGGACACTGGGGCTAATTTCTATCGATCATTCGCAGTTGATTCTTCACTTCGACTTGAGTTGTATTTCTTCTTCTTCGTCGACTTAGGCTGGAAGTTCTCTTGTCTTCGACTTGGGTTGTATTTCTTCTTCTTCGTCGACTTAGGCTGGAAGTTCTCTTGTCTTCGACTTGGGCTGGAAGGAGACATTCAGAACTTTGTTTCATTCCTTCGAGCAATCTCCTTCTTCGTTTATAATTTCTTGTCTGAAGAAAAGAGAATAAGTGGTCTTTGCCCGCGGTCAGAAACTCCACTCAACTGATTTTGTCGACTGGGGTCCTGCTTTGACGCCGCAACAAACTGGGGGGTCTGTCGGCGTCCTATCTTAAAGTTATTTATCATATGTGTTTTCACCCCCTATGCCTTTTGTGGGGAGGTGCCACCCATCTCATTAAAACCGTTTTTCGACCAATGGTTCCTGATCATTTCTTTCAATCAGATGACAATTTTTAAAATCCTTTCTCCCTCCTTTCAGGCGTGGTTACATCGTTCTTGTTTTTAAAAAAACAAAATCTTTTTTTCTGCTCAAAATTTTTGGCTTTCTCTCCCTGGGCTCTGTCAGAGAAAAAGAATTTGTCATCTGTGATCTATCGTTTTTCCACCTTTTGATTCATCTTTCAAATGTGGGGTTCTAAAACAGGTCAGAATCTTTACTTGTCATTTTCCCCTTAAAGATGCATCCTTTTCATTTTGACTCACATTCGTTTCATCCATGGTATTCTCGAAGTACAATCTTTCTCAATTATTTTCGTTTTAAAAAAATCCAACCTGTTTAGTAAACCGAGCCATATTTTCAACTCAATATTTTCCGTAATAAAATCAACAACCTGGTTTAGTAAACCGACAGAAAAAAAATTAAATCACATCCTTTTGTCTTCAGTCTTCTCTTCAAATGTGAGAAGATTTTCTAGCATTCACTGCCAGGTAGGAATATTGATATTACAGTGTAGTTCAGCAGTCTTTTTTTTTTTCTTTTTGGGGTCGGTTTTGAATGATTATTTTTCTGTTTCTTATTACCTTGATTTTCCAGAAAGTTAACTGTTTGTAGCTCAAAAGCAAAGTTTGTAGTCAATACCAAAATATAATCAAGTTAATTATTTGATTTATTTTTTACCTCTTCCAGGATTAATATATATATATATATATATATATATATATATATATATATAAGGCAGGATGTGTGTGTGTATGTCCTTTATCTCTATCTATAAAAGGCAGGATAAGTGTGTGTGCATGTAACGAATGCACGGCCGCAATTTTTGACGGATTTGAATCAAAATGATGTAAATGCACATGCTCCAAGTTAGCGGAAGGCCAAGACCGACTTTGCATTTCCCAACTCCCATTGATAGTGGAAATAATCGATTTTTTCATGCTTCTATGGGAGTTTTCATGTAGTTTGCAGCCATTTTCTACTGGCTGCCACGAATAGGCAGGAAGATTCTATTGGCTAGCGTGAGAGCCAACAGCTGACTAATACGAATGTTAACTAGCATGCTAGCATCCAAAAAAATCGATAGCTGCATTCGTCACAAGTGGGAAAGATTTAAATCTGCATGGCACTTTACTCCAATTGGCTCATTCGCTTGCTTAAACTCAACGTTGATTCTGATTCCACAGAACTGGGTTGGGTGTGAAAAAGTATTTGTTGTTAACATTCTTTTTTCATTCGGTTTTTCCAGTTATGATCCTTTTTTAAAGCTGATCATCTTGTGTTCATTTTGTTTAGTTCTTTTTTTGAAACAGATTTAATATTTAGTATAGAGCTTAGAAAAAATTTGCAGTGTGAGATAGGCAAGAAGTAAGGCATGTAGTAACATCAGCACGGCAAAGGGCACTCCTTTAAAGTCAAGGAAGGGCAAAAACATTTTAAGTCAAGTGATAGCGATTGCTGTATGAGTTGTACGATTTTTGAATCAAGCACAGGCAACGCTGGGCCATGCTGCTAGTATATATTTAAAATGTCCGTATAACCAAGATGGCTCATATGAGCTGAAAGTTTAGATCAAGGACCAGCTTAATAGAAACATATACAAATCTTTGGCAATTTTTGACTTTATTTTCATTCGAAATTAAAGCAACCATACAAAGTTTAGAACTGCTCATGACCTAATAGACATTCATTGTCTATTATATTTAATTATATATATATATATATATATATATATATATATATAAACTCAGGTCTATCATTTATATTGAGTTCTGCACATATAAAATAATATATATATATATATATATATATATATATACAAACTCTGGTCTATCATTGATATTGAGTACTGCACATATAAAATAATATATATATATATATATATATATATATATATATACAAACTCAGGTCTATCATTTATATTGATATATATATATAAATATATATATATATATATATATATATATATATATATATAACATTTATATGTTATAAATTTATATGTTATATATATATATATATATATATATATATATATATATATATATATATATATATATATATGAAGAAATATACTCTTAAGGTGTGTTATATTTATAGGATAAAATGCTCAATATCAGAGATAGAGTATGTGTAAATATAAAAGTGAACATGGAAATCAACATTTAAAGGTGACAGGTTGTTTCATGCTAGACGCAGTCATCTTGCCATATATATATATTATACACTGTTACATTAGGACATGTAAGTAATTACTACAAAATTAAAATCATTTATTACCATCATTGTTAATTACCTGAAGAGATGTTTTATTTTAACGTCAAAACAAAATGTACAATTTTGTAGTAATTACTTCCATGTTCTGATGTAACAGTAGATAATAAATATTTATTGCTCTACTTTTGTACTAAGTGCTGTTTTAAATTAATGCTTTGAATGTTGTAGTTTTATTCTTTGTTCTTTTACATTTTGTATATATATATATATGTTTGTGTCTGTGTGTGTGTGTATTTTTGATATGATGTAGAAAAATTATATTGAATCAATTGCTAAGTCTTCTGCTAAGAATGGTGGTTCAATATTTTGTACCAGACAATTTTTCTCAACAGAATTCATCTTATATATTCATCGATGCTCTGAATATTGCCCTCATATCTGGTTTGATGCTTCTGCTATTTAATTACAGATTTCTTGACAAAATACAAAGAAAAATCTGTAATGTTATTGGTTCTGACTTGGCATCTTGACTTCAGTCACTTTTTCAGTGAAATGTATCTTTTATGTGCCTTTTTTATAAACATTTTCATGGTAACTGTACTGAACTTTCCTCTATAGTACCTAGACTTTAAGCACAGTACTAGATTGGCAACAAGGTCTCATCATTTTACAGTCAAAATCACTAGATGTAACCATAAGTTCTATTTTAAGTGTTTCTTCTGTCACACTTGTGAAACTCAAAACTGACTTCTTGCTTCCCAGTCAACTTTGATCTTCAAAAATTGAGCTTGCTTCAGAAAGTCTAGATTCTATTGTTTTTACCTTTTCAGTCAAGGTCATCATCTTTATCACATCAATTTTGGAAGCCTGATGTTTATATATGACACGGGTTTGTAAAGATCCTTTTATCTCCTTCTTTCTGATTCTTGACATGCTTTTCTTCCTCACTGTTGTAATATTATTCTAAAGTTATTTTTTAAAACATTTTCTTTTTTTAGATTCAAACATAATAATGATAATAAAAAGCATTAATACCCAGAGGAAAAACAGCAAGAACGGACTCAAGTTGAAATTAGCATCAGTAAGATAAATCATAAAATTAATTCAATTTTTGATTGCGGATATTTTCTTGAATAGATACAAAGAAGAATCTGCAATGTTATTGATACTGATCTGGCATCTTGGCTTCAGTCACTTTTCCACTGCTGTAATATAGCTTCCCTGTGATTTTTCTAGAAATATTTTAATGAGAATTATTCTGATGAGCTTTCCTTCTTGGTACCTAGTTTTTATGAATTTAAGTGTACTACTAGATTGGTAGCAAGATCTCATCCTTTTACACTAGAAATGGCTAGATGTAACCATAAATTCTATGAAAATAGGTTCTTCTCTCACACATCTTGCTTATGGAACTCTCTCCTGGCCTTTTACTTTTGAGTTAACATTGATCTTCAAAAATTCAAATGCAATTTCAAACATTAATTTCTCTCTACTTAATTTGTGTTCTTTTATTCTTCTCTATCCATAATAGTATTTTTTCCACATATTCTCTCACACTCAGTAACCATTTATGTCTTAGTGATTTTATTGTCTTGCCTGGGGTGAAATGATAAAAAAATCCAAGCAAGATATTAATGCCACTAAGATGCAAGGGGATACTGGGAGTAGAAGAGAATGAGAAGACTTTAGTGAAGAGAAAGGACAATAAAAGAACAGAATTCAGGAGGACAGAAGATGGAGATAATGCCACTAAGATGCAAGGGGATACTGGGAGTAGAAGAGAATGAGAAGACTTTAGTGAAGAGAAAGGACAATAAAAGAACAGAATTCAGGAGGACAGAAGATGGAGATAATGCCACTAAGATGCAAGGATACTGGGAGTAAGAAGAATGAGAAGACTTTAGTGAAGAGAAAGGACAATAAAAGAACAGATTTCATGATGACAGAAGATGGAGATAATGCCACTAAGATGCAAGGAGATAGAAGAGAATGAGAAGACTGCAATAAAAGAACAGATTTCACTAAGATGCAAGGGATACTGGGAGTAGAAGAATGAAAGACTTTAGAAGAAGGACAATAAAAGAACAGATTTCATGATGACAGAAGATGGAGATAATGCCACTAAGATGCAAGGGGATAAAGAAGAGAATGAGAAGACTTTAGTGAAGAGAAAGGACAATAAAAGAACAGATTTCAGGATGACAGAAGATGGAGATAATGCCACTAAGATGCAAGGGGATACTGGGAGAATAGAAGACTTTAGTGAAGAGAAAGGACAATAAAAGAACAGATTTCATGATGACAGAAGATGGAGATAATGCCACTAAGATGCAAGGGGATACTGGGAGTAGAAGAGAATGAGAAGACTTTAGTGAAGAGAAAGGACAATAAAAGAACAGATTTCATGATGACAGAAGATGGAGATAATGCCACTAAGAAGAAGAAGACTTTTTAGTGAAGAGAAAGGACAATAAAAGAACAGATTTCAGGATGACAGAAGATGGAGATAAGATGCAAGGGGATACTGGGAGTAGAAGAGAATGAGAAGACTTTAGTGAAGAGAAAGGACAATAAGATGCAAAGGGAGATAATGCCACTAAGGGAGAATGTTTAGAAGAGGAATGAGAAGGAGATAATGCCACTAAGATGCAAGGGATACTTAGAAGACTGAAGAGAAAGGACAATAAAAGAACAGAATTCAGGAGGACAGAAGATGGAGATAATGCCACTAAGATGCAAGGGGATACTGGGAGTAGAAGAGAATGAGAAGACTTTAGTGAAGAGAAAGGACAAGAACAGAAATGATGACAGAAGATGGAAAAGAAAGATGCAAGGGGATACAGAGAATTTTAGTGAAGAGAAAGGACAATAAAAGAACAGAATTCAGGAGGACAGAAGATGGAGATAATGCCACTAAGATGCAAGGGGATACTGGGAGTAGAAGGAATGATAAGAGAAAAGGACAATGGGATGCAAGGGATACTGGGTGAGAAGACTTTAGAAGAGAATTCATGATGACAGAAGATGGAGATAATGCCACTAAGATGCAAGGGGATACTGGGAGTAGAAGAGAATGAGAAGACTTTAGTGAAGAGAAAGGACAATAAAAGAACAGAATTCAGGAGGAAAGATGGAATAATGCCACTAAGATGCAAGGGGGAAGAAGAGAATGAGAAGACTTTAGTGAAGAGAAAGGACAATAAAAGAACAGAATTCAGGAGGACAGAAGATGGAGATAATGCCACTAAGATGCAAGGGGATACTGGGAGTAGAAGAGAATGAGAAGACTTTAGTGAAGAGAAAGGACAATAAAAGAACAGAATTCAGGAGGACAGAAGATGGAGATAATGCCACTAAGATGCAAGGGGATACTGGGAGTAGAAGAGAATGAGAAGACTTTAGTGAAGAGAAAGGACAATAAAAGAACAGAATTCAGGAGGACAGAAGATGGAGATAATGCCACTAAGATGCAAGGGATACTGGGAGTAGAAGAGAATGAGAAGACTTTAGTGAAGAAAAGGACAATAAAAGAACAGAATTCAGGAGGACAGAAGATGGAGATAATGCCACTAAGATGCAAGGGGATTTTTAGTGAAGAGAAAGGACAATGAACAGAATTCAGGAGGACAGAAGATGGAGATAATGCCACAAGATGCAAATACTGGGAGTAGAAGAGAATGAGAAGACTTTAGTGAAGAGAAAGGACAATAAAAGAACAGAATTCATGATGACAGAAGATGGAGATAATGCCACTAAGATGCAAGGGGATACTGGGAGTAGAAGAGAATGAGAAGACTTTAGTGAAGAGAAAGGACAATAAAAGAACAGAATTCAGGAGGACAGAAGATGGAGATAATGCCACTAAGATGCAAGGGGATACTGGGGAGAAGAGAATGAGAAGACTTTAGTGAAGAGAAAGGACAATAAAAGAACAGAATTCAGGAGGACAGAAGATGGAGATAATGCCACTAAGATGCAAGGGGATACTGGGAGTAGAAGAGAATGAGAAGACTTTAGTGAAGAGAAAGGACAATAAAAGAACAGAATTCAGGAGGACAGAAGATGGTGATTTTTATGAACGTAGACACTGAAGCCAATGAATGTGGATGCTAGAATCCTTTTGGTTTCTTGGTGGCTTATAGCCACATCATGTTGACCTGTGAAATAGTTTTCAGACATTTTACAAAGGTTCTGCACACTGAGATCACCTCCCTAGACTGATAATATGAAGAAGTAATCTCCCTGACAATTTGATCATGGCAATATTTGAACCTATACCTCATGGTTAGAAGGTGAAAATTTTAATCCCTCATTTTTATAACTATCTAATATAATATTTTGGTGTTCAGAAAGTAATTACATTTTACAAGAAAGGATAAAAATGCAACTGTAACTTAAATTCATTTAAATATTAGGCTGTTCATAAAGTAACAATGTTTTACATACACTGGCATGTAAAAGTTTTGGGATTAGAAGATAAAATGATTATACACCTTTATTTCATTAAAGATTGTTTACAGTATGCATTTATCAGTAGTGTCAGTCGACCTTGAGGACCATAAGTGCTGTGTAACAGAAAAAGCAGTGCTTTAATCAGCTTAAAGCTGAAAATCTGTTGGGCTAAGAAAAGATCTGAGATGATAGGCATAATAATATACACATTCCTAACTAGGAATCATTTCATTTTATTAATATCAGTGTATGATGCCTTAAGAAGTCATTGAAACAAAGATGAAGTTTGGGATTTTGAAGAGAAAGATGATTCAATGATTCAATATGGCAGCTAAAAATTTCCACAAACAGTGTTCAAACCAGCCAAAAGATGCTTGCTACTCTTGAAAGAAGTGGGAGGAGGAGGTTTGGTTTGGTTTGGTTTGTTTTATGACATATCAACCTCAATGAGTTATTTAATGTTGACAAGATTTTTATTGCTGGTAATATTTTTTTCAAAAATGTATTGCTGCTAATATTTTTTACAAAAAATTTATTGCTACTAATAGTATTTTTTTCCTCAAAAATGTATTGCTGGTAATATTTTTTCCTTCAAAAATGTATTGCTGGTAATATTTTTTCCTTCAAAAATGTATTGCTGGTAATATTTTTTCCTTCAAAAATTCATTGATGCTAATAATTTTTTCCTTCAAAAATTCATTGCTGCTAATATTTTTTATAAAAAATGTTTCTGGTATTAAAACCTATTTTTGCACTTTCATAGTGTTTTGACAGCAGTTTTGGGGTTAACTAATTGCCCATTGCTGAGACCCTAACAGGTGTTACTACCACAGGTCAGGGTGGACCTGGGAACACCAGTAATTAAGAGGTGGGTCCACACTCCTCACAACCTCCTGATTAGAGGCCTTGTTGTTGGATGTAGCTTATCGTCTTACCCAGGACATCTCATTTGGTGCAGAGGTGCAGTCAACATATTCTGAAACCTCAGCTGAACATGGAGGAGGGGGAAGAGGAAGATGATTAAGATGAAAGTAAATACTCATCCAAATGAATAATAATAACGTTTTATTAAAAAAAAAAGCAAGTTGATAATGGTGATAATACAATATTTTTGCTCTGCATTGTAATCATAATATAGTTTTGGCAAACTTGGATATTCATGTCCACAAAAAAATGGAGTGTCAATAGGACATTTTTTTTTCCATTGAAACCATTATTATTTTAATTACTTTCACTCCTCGGCAATGTTAGTTTGTTTTTTGTTTTGTTTTATGTGATGATTGTAACTGTAATAAACTGTAAAATAATGTTTAATATTTTTGTTGTAAATATTCTCAAGGAAAAAATAAAATGTCTAAATTCACTTTCATCTGTATGCTTAGGTTTTTTCACAATTCTAATGATCGCTTTTTAAAAAAAATAATCACTGTAGAGGAATACAGGCAGTTAAAATAATATCAGTGTCAAGGGAAAAAAAAAACGTCCTTTTGACACTCCAAGTTTTTGTGGACACAAAGGTCTAAGTCTGCTAGATTTTCTTTGAGAAGAATTTATATGTAAAATATGATAAAAAGTCTTTGTAGATTAAAGATAAAAAGTCTTTGTAGATTCCTTTGGAATTTTATTTCAAAAGAGATGGAATAAAAAGCAATTTCAGATTTGTGAATTATTTTTTAATATGTATGAATGTACGTTAGTGTATATGTGGGATTCTGAATGATTGTAACCAATCCTACTGAGCATAAAATTCTGGAGTTCTTTCTGAAAATGTTATTATTAATTATTATTAGTCCCTAATTTTTAATTGAATTTTTAAATAAAAAATGGTCAAAAAGAAAGAAAGAAAGAAAGAAAGAAATAGAGAGAGGAAATGAGAACAAATAGAAGAAAGTAAGACAAGAGAGGGAGGGAGAGAAAATGAGAAAAAGAGATTGAGAGAGATAAAGGTAAAGAATGAGAAGGAATGAGAGAAAGTAAATATGGATGAAAGTTTGATCAAGTGAAAGTGAGACAGAAAGTGATAAAGTGATAGAGAATGGGAGAAAAAGAGATAGAAATCCAGAAAGGGAAAGAGAAAATGGGAAACTGAGAGAGGAGGAAAAAAAGTGAGAAAGAATGAAAATGAGATAGAGAAAAAGAGTGACGGAAAGATTAAATGTGAGAGAAGGAACTAAAATGAGAGAAAAAGTAAGAAAAAATGAAACTGAAAAAAGGTGAAAGGGAAAGGCAGAAAATGCAGTAGAGAGAAAGTGAGAGAGAAAGGGTGAAAGTGGAAGAGAAATAGAGAAAGGCAGAAAGAGTGAAAAAGGGTGAAAATGAGAATAAGTGAGAGAGAAAGGGTGAAAGTGAAAGAGAAATAGAGAAAGGCAGAAAGAGTGAAAAAGTGTGAAAATGAGAATAAGGGAGAGAGAAAGGGTGAAAGTGAAAGAGAAATAGAGAAAGGTAGAAATAGTGAAAAAGGGTGAAAATGAGAATAAGGGAGAGAGAAAGGGTGAAAGTGAAAGAGAAATAGAGAAAGGTAGAAAGAGTGAAAATGAGAATAAGGGAGAGAGAAAGGGTGAAAGTGAAAGAGAAATAGAGAAAGGTAGAAAGAGTGAAAATGAGAATAAGAGAGAGAGAAAGGGTAAAAGTGAAAGAGAAATAGAGAAAGGCAGAAATAGTGAAAAAGGGTGAAAATGAGAATAAGGGAGAGAGAAAGGGTGAAAGTGAAAGAGAAATAGAGAAAGGCAGAAAAGAGTGAAAAAAGGTGAAAATGAGAATAAGGAGAGAGAAAGGTGAAAGTGAAAGAGAAATAGAGAAAGGCAGAAATAGTGAAAAAGTGTGAAAATGAGAATAAGGGAGAGAGAAAGGGTGAAAGTGAAAGAGAAATAGAGAAAGGCAGAAATAGTGAAAAAGTGTGAAAATGAGAATAAGGGAGAGAGAAAGGGTGAAAGTGAAAGAGAAATAGAGAAAGGTAGAAAGAGTGAAAATGAGAATAAGGGAGAGAGAAAGGGTGAAAGTGAAAGAGAAATAGAGAAAGGCAGAAAGAGTGAAAAAGTGTGAAAATGAGAATAAGGGAGAGAGAAAGGGTGAAAGTGAAAGAGAAATAGAGAAAGGTAGAAAGAGTGAAAAAGGGTGAAAATGAGAATAAGGGAGAGAGAAAGGGTGAAAGTGAAAGAGAAATAGAGAAAGGCAGAAATAGTGAAAAAGTGTGAAAATGAGAATAAGGGAGAGAGAAAGGGTGAAAGTGAAAGAGAAATAGAGAAAGGTAGAAATAGTGAAAAGGGTGAAAAATGAGAATAAGGGAGAGAGAAAGGGTGAAAGTGAAAGAGAAATAGAGAAAGGTAGAAAAGAGTGAAAATGAGAATAAGGAGAGAAAAGGGTGAAAGTGAAAGAGAAATAGAGAAAGGTAGAAAGAGTGAAAATGAGAATAAGGGAGAGAGAAAGGGTAAAAGTGAAAGAGAAATAGAGAAAGGCAGAAATAGTGAAAAAAAAGGGTGAAAATGAAAATAAAGGAGAGAGAAAGGGGAAAGTGAAAGAGAAATAGAGAAAGGTAGAAAGAGGAAAAATGAGAATAAGGGAGAGAGAAAGGGAAAATGAAAGTGAAAGAAATAGAGAAAGGCAGAAATAGTGAAAAAGTGTGAAAATGAGAATAAGAATAAAGGAAAGAGAAATAGAGAAAGGCAGAAAGTGAAAAAGAGAAATAGAGAAAGGCAGAAATAGAGAAAAAAGAAATGTGAAAATGAGAATAAGGGAGAGAGAAAGGGTGAAAGTGAAAGAGAAATAGAGAAAGGTAGAAAGAGTGAAAATGAGAATAAGGGAGAGAGAAAAGGTGAAAGTAAAAGAGAAATAGACAAAAGGTAGAAAGAGTGAAAATGAGAATAAGGGAGAGAGAAAGGGTGAAAGTGAAAGAGAAATAGACAAAGGTAGAAATAGTGAAAAAGGGTGAAAATGAGAATAAAGGAGAGAGAAAGAGTGAAAGTGAGTGTTTAAAAATTCTGGAGAAAATATTATTGACAAGAGAGGACAACAAAAGAACAGGAGACAGATGATGATTGATGTTGCATTTAAATTTTTGAAGAAACCAGAAGGGAATTCCACTAGTGAGAAGTGTGAGAGAAGAAACTGTTAGCATAGAACTTATGGTTCATCTAGCAGCCATTTCAACTGTAAAATGATGAGACCTGACTGTGCTTAAATTCTTAAAGTTAAGGTACTAAAGAGGAAAGCTCATCTAAACAATTACCATGAATATATTTTTAGAAAAAGTACAGGGAAGTTATTTTATGTTAATGAGAAAATGACTGAAACTGAGATGTCTGATTAGGACCAATAATATTGCAGATTCTTTGAAATTTATTATGAATCTCCTGAACATAGCAGAAATAGCAAATCAGATGTGGCAGCAATATTCAATTTATGGAAGAATGGTAGACTTTTAAATGCATAAGATAGATTCTGTTGAAAAAAATTAATGAACATTAGTAAAAAAAAATATGTGGGCTATTGATTCACTCTCCTGATTGCATAGCAAAGGGCTGAAGGTGGCCTCTTCTTGTCTGGAAATTTTTGGTTTGATATTTTCATGTGAGTTTCATCAGCCTGCTCTTCTGTACTGGATAAAAGAAAATAGGAAGAAAGTGTCACACTTTGACACCAGGGTTGAAATGTTTTATGCACAAGGAAGTTTAAAAATGATTTTCCTTCCTGAACCCTGATGATGGGGTGGGACTAGCAAGCCTGATTGGGGGTCTCAAGCAGTGCCTTGTAACCTCCAGCTATCTTATCAACATTTGCTTTTTTCTACCTACATTTGTATAAATTACAAATTAAACTAAGCACAACTATTAAAGGATAAAAAAAATTACAGATTTTAACATCATTCTGGGTTGTTTTTTTGTTAATCTGTGAATTTGTTTTGCTCATGCTAAGACTTGAAAAAACGCTATATAAAATTCACTATTTTTTATCCGTAAACTGGAACGTGTTAAAATTATTCAACATTTTAACAGGAAAAACCTCTAAAAATTGCTGCAAAATATTTTCTTTGAGAAGAATTTATATGTAATTTATTATTGATGGAATAAGATGGAATGATCTATTATGACATGTCTTTAATTTGTATTTAGACATTTTATTTATTTTCAATTTTTCTAGTTGAATTGTTCATTTATATATGATAATATATATATAATCCTTAATTGTATATAATTAGGTTACAATAAAATTTGCATTTTATATGAATACTACCTTATAAAAATTGAGATGTAGTAGAGTGCGGATGCATAACAGATTTTGCAGGGGGCCACAAGACCCGTGTACTGCCCTGCAGATAATAACCTTGAATTTATAGTCTGTCTATATTTCTGAGATGAGGTATTATCTTATGTACATTATTTACATTATTCAGACTATTGTCCTCATCTTTGTTGCCATATTTATCACGTTTTTGGCCATTGTATGTTAAATTTAAAATCAGGCATGGCTGACCACATATGGAGAGAGAAGGGAGATCACCACCCTCTGTGGGATCATGTTGAGATCATAGACAAGAAACACCATTGGAAAATTCGTAAACTTAAAGAATCAGCACATATGCTAGCCCACAAAATCTCGTGAGCCGACCAAGCATAGAAATAAATACAATATGGGAACCAGTAATAAGGAGTGCCAAAGAAAAGCAATGATAACAACATAGTTGCAATATGAGCTCTGGTAAAAACATGCAATGATAACAGCAAAAATTGCAATATGAGCACTGGTAAAAATGGTTGCTGAAGACATTAGGTTTATAATAGCCAGAAATTCATACCCAGATGTCTTCAAGGACACATGGCACAGTGGATAAAGGCATTAGTTAGATCCAGTGATAGGACCCAAGGAGTGTGAGTTCAATAACCCAGTTAAAGCAGAGGAGATCTTTCAGAGGGAAATTAACAGGAGATAACTGATAACTGGCACCCATCAAACATGGCACGTGGAACTAGAACAGTCTACCCCAGTGAGTGAAATAAAGGGTTCAGTTTGACATTCCAACCACCTGAAGAAAGCCGAAACATTGTGATAAATATAGTGACAAAGATGAGGACAATAGTCTGAATAATGTAAATAATTATACCCTCGTTATGGTTTTTATATTAAAGATCTTTCTTCTCCAAGACAGACTGTCTTCATTATGGTTAAACATCATGTCTATTCCATTTTGTATTTAAGGAAGTTAAAATGAGGAAATAACATATTATTACAGATCAGTACTTAATGTATTGCTGACAAAATCAGTCAGTTCTTTCTAGAATGTAGGAAGGAAGTGAATAAAGGCATTAGTTAGGTCCAGTGACAGGACCTAAAGAGTTGTGAGTTCAATACCTGGTTAAGGCAGTGGAGAACTTGGAGAAGAGAATTAACAGGAGATAACTGATAACTGACATCCATTAGACATAGTATGTGGAATTAAAATATTCTACCCCAGCGAGTGAAATAAAGGGTTCAGTTTGACATTCCAACCACCTGAAGAAGGCTGGAAGCCAAAACATTGTGATAAATTTGGCAACAAAGATAAGGATAATAGTCCAAGCAATGTAAATAGTGTACATAATACCTCATCACAGAAATCCTTTTTCATGTTTCATTTAAAAGATGTGTAGGTGTTGTTTGGAATCCCAACACTTAGATAACAACAAAAACCCCAGGAGATGGATCCCGACAAGACAAAGTAACTTTTCAGCAGTCACTTATAAGTGTATTGCTAATGAGATTACTAAAGAAATGCAGAGAGAACTACAAAGATAGTCAGAAATTAAGAGAATCCTTGCAGAAGAATGACTCTTGTGACTTGCAGCCTATTTGTATTATGAATTAGATTAATTATATTGAATCAATTGCTAGATCTGCTGCTAGGACAGTTGGTTCACTGTGTCATGCTAGACAATTTTTCTTGAAAGAATCTAATATATCTCTATCTATAAAAGACAGGATGTGTGTGTGTGTGTGTGTAACGAATGCACGTCCGCAATTTTCAACAGATTTGCACCAAAATTTACATGCACATGCTCCAAGTTAGCGGGAAGGCCAAAACCGACTTTGCATTCCCTAACTCCCATCGATAGTAGAAATAATCGATTTTTCATGCTTCTACGGCAGTTTTCATGTAGTTTGAGGCCATTTTCTACTAGCCAGAGTGAGAGCCAATAGCTAGCTACCATGAATAGGCAGGAAGATACTGTTGGCCAACGTGAGAGCCAACAGCTGACTGACACAAATTTTAACTAGCATGCAAAAAAAGTCAATAGCTGCATTCATCACAAGTGGGAAAAATTTTAATCTGCATGGCACTCTACTCCAATTGGCTCATTCACTTGCTTAAACTCAACGTTGATTCTGATTCCGCAGAACTGGGTTGGGTGTGAAAAAGTATTTGTTGTTAACATTCTTTTTTTCATTTGGTTTTTCCAGTTATGAGTCCCTTTTTAAAGCTGATTGTTTTGTGTTCATTTTGTTTAGTTTTTTTTTCGTAACAGAGTTAATGTTTAGTATAGAGCTTAGAAAAAATTTGCAGTGTGAGATAGGCAAGAAGTAAGGCATGTAGCAACATCAGCATGGCAAAGGGCACTCCTTTAAAAGCAAGGAAGGGCAAAAATATTTTAAGTCAAGTGAGAGCAATTGCTGTATGAGTCGTATGATTTTTGAATCAAGCATGGGCAACGCCAGGCCATGCTGCTGGTACATTTATAAGTCTATGGAAACTCTTCTTCTTTATGTGCCATGTCCCCCTCAGGACATAGGCGATCATGGCTCTCCGCACCTTCCTGTTCTTTGTAACTCTTAATAAATTTTATATTTCTGTTATTTCTCCTAAACCCTGTTCCACCATCCATTTACTGAGGTTCAGTAATTGTTTTCCTCTATCTTTTTTTCCTTCAGTCTGTCCTGTGAGTATCAAATTTTCCAAGCCTTCTTTCCTCATTAGGTGTTCTAGAAACCTAACTGTCTCTTTTTGATGTTAAGTATAAGTTTTCTTTTTGTTCCCATTTTATCTAAAATTTTGTCATTGCTCACATCTTTGGTCCATGGAATCTTCAGCATCCCTTAAATGCAATATCAATTGTTATCTTCTGTCTTCTTAATTTTTGTTCTTTTAGTCTTCACTCTACTTAATAATGTTTTCTTTTTCCCATATCCTCTTACACTTAATAACTCCATGTATCTTTGAAATGATTAAAAAACTTACTGACAGAAGAGCCTTGTCATATTAATACAAATATGATTGCTTATGACAGTAAACAACATCTGGCAGCAAAGCCTCTGATCAGGAGGTCTTGAGGATTGTAAAGCCACCTCTTAATTGCTGTTGCTCCCAGATATACCATAACCCAGGTTTATAGCACCTGTTATGGCCCAAACTATGGGCAAATAGTTAACTCTGAAGCTGGGGTCAAAACACTATTAAAATATAAGAATACATTTTCATAGTAAAAATACTAGCAATACATTTTTAGAAAAAAAATTATCAGCAATAAATTTTTGTAAATGAAATTACTAATACACTATTTACATTATTCAGACTATTGTCCTCATCTTTGTCGCCATATTTATTTCAATATTTCAGCCATTGTATGCTCTGGCCTTCTTCAGGTGGTTAGAATGTCAAACCGAACCCTTTATTTCACTCACTGGGGTAGACTGTTCTAGTTCCACGTGCCATGTTTAATGGATGTAGGTTGTCAGTTATCTCCTGTTAATTCCCCTCTGCAAGTTCTCCAATGCCTTAACCGGGTATTGAACTCACACTCTTTGGGTCCTGTCACTGGATCTAACCAATGCCTTTATCCACTGTGCCATGTTTCCCCAAGTGTCCGCACAGTGGAACTAGAACAGTCTACCCCAGCAAGCGAAATAAAGGGTTCAGTTCAACATTCCAACCACCTAAAGAAGGCAGGAGCGTACAATGGCCGAAACATTGATATAAATATGACGACAAATATGAGGACAATAGTCCGAATAATGTAAATAGTGTATATAATACCTCATCTCAGAATTATAGACAGAAACTGAAATTACTAATGCTCCTCCAAAAATTAAATTTTAAGCATCAAATAGCCAATAAGAAGGTGATATGCCACTAAGCAAACAAACCCTTCATTGCTAATGGTTTTACTGTAGAAAAAATATTGTGCATTGTTAAGAATTAATGCAAACAGTAATACCAGAATAATGTGTGACATGGACCTCAATGTTAACTGTTAAATCAGATGTATAATAACTTAAATAAGAGAAAAGTTGTCATTGTGTTTATTCTTCTCCTCTTTCTCTTTTTTTGGACTGAGTCATGTTTCAGCTAAGAGAGGGCAGGAAAGGAATTTGGGGTCACTTGACAACAAACAGAATGACCTTCAAAGAAATAGCAGGAAAGAAATTTGGGGTTGCTTGACAACAAACAGAATAAGCTCCTAAGAAAGTGAGTAAGAATCAGTCAACTATGTTCACATGATATACATCACTAAGTGGGATTTTGGTATTGTAACTTTAGTTATTCGATGACCTCCAATGACAACTTTTTGCAAGAAAAACAGACTCTCATCATGCCATTGTGAGAGATGAGAAATACACCCACAAACCTATTCCATTACTTAATAAGGAAATTTCCTCCTGAAGATCTTTGTTGCATTTGACTATTTAATGAGCAAAAAATAAAGAAATATCGTACCCAAATAAATGCAAAGAAACCATCTTACTTTCATCTCGGATGCAATCCAAATAACCAAGGGGAAACAGAACACAAACCTTATTCCTGAATAATATATTTCATATTGCGGAAGAAAGAACAACCAGCTTTTGTGAACATTCTACAGCATGGTGGAGTAATGGATAGCGGCTTGGATTGAGGAATCGGAGAGCCGAGTTCGAATTCCAGTTGAATCCATTACATTCACTTACGTGCTAATACCCTTGGGAAAGGTGTGAATCCTCTTCTTCTCCCTCCAGCTATGGGTAAATAGCAGGACAGACTGGGTTCTATAGCCTTGGATGGCAACTGGTCTAGGAGAAGGAAAACTCTGAATTCAAACCTGCTCTTAGAGGAGGGTGAATGGGGTCTCTCTGAGCCTTGGTTGGCAATCCATTTAGTGATGGTGTCACGATAAAAACACCCTTGATAGCCCTAGCGAAGCATCAAGAATTCAGCTATTTGACAAGATTATGAACTACACCAATCAAAGTATTAGCTATGACAGATAAGGAATACTGGAAAGGTGTAGTGAGTTCAATCTCGGCTGAGGCCGCAAGATGAGGATGATGATGAGATGATTATGCGTCTGTCATTACAAACATTTAAACTTCCAGTTCCTGAAACCCAAACATTTGAACAGACATCAAATATCATTTAAGTGTTTTTTTATTTATTGCACATCTGTCACTCCATACTTTTCCCATATTTTGTATCTTGTATTTTGTATTTATTTACATATGTTAATCTTGTGTTTGTTGTTTGGCAGTATCTGTTCTTGTGTGCCTATCTGGGTTAATCCACCTTTTACTTTTTTTTTTAACCTGGAGTTCATACCTTTATATGTTGCAAATTTGTAACAAGTGTAATTCTATATATAAATGTATTGCTAATCATCTTGCTATAGAAATATATTGAAAAGCAGGAAAAATGTGATTATCAGTGATCAGAAATTAATGTAATCATCATTAACAGAATAGAGCTATTGTATATTAAGTGTAGAAGCATTGATAATAATTTCACTATCATAATGTATTGAAAAGCAAAAAGAAAGGGACTATCAGTGGCCAGGAATTAATGCAAGCATTACTGATGAAATAAGGCTATTATGTGTGTCACATTATCATTATACATGACTGATTGAGTCCAGACAGAATCTCGCATTGCAAACATTACTGATAGAATAAGACTATTATATATCTAACAGGGCTATTAATACAATAGAACTATTATATGTGTAACATTATCACCGTCTTGTGGTGTCATTGATTTTGTTATAGGAATGCATTGCAAAGTAGGACACAAGGGATTTCTAATGGTTTAACTAAAGAAATGTATTGGAAAACAAGAATAAAGGGATTGTCAGTGTTCAGGAAGAAATGCAGACATTACTGATAGAATAAAGCTATTATGTATACTGCAAATTTGAATCATTCAACAACAAAGAAAAAGGCAAGAAAGGTTTTTAAATATAAAAATATAAAATATTTTTATTTCCAAATATTTACAACTAAATTTTTTGTATGATGCATGAATATGAGTATTAAAGTTCTTTAAGTACTTGTTTATAGCTGTTTGATAGAATGAAAAGAAATGAAATTTCCTTGCATGTATGCGTGAAAATGGAAGGCAATGGAGAAAATGAAGAGGAAGAGTGTAAATGTCACGTAACTTGGTGAGCAAGAGAGCAAGTGTCACGTAGCTTGGTGAGGAAGAGTATAAATGTCACATAGCTTGATGAGGAAGGGTGTAAATGTTACATAGCTTGATGAGGAAGTGTGCAAGTGTCATGTAGCTTGGTGAGAAAGAATGTAAGTGTCACATAACTTAGTGAGGAAAACAAGTGAATTTCTCAGCTCTGGTGTCATGAATCTGTTGCAGTATGTTGCCACTCCTTTTCCTTACAATATTTATTTCTGTAAAATTACAGAAAATGTGGCACAAGACCTAAAAAAGGGGATGGGGAAAAGGACGGTCTTCATCTGTCTTAATTTTAAACTTAGCTATCCACAAGCACTGACCCAAGCATACAAACAATATTCCTAACACCAAAACACCACATTCTTACTAGCCTTTCTTACTACATCCACCATAATACCTCATTGTCTCAATAAAAATCCTAAATACTTCCCATATGTACAAATCGTTGAATGTCCTTTTCCTTACTGCTTGTCTGGTCTAGAGACTTGGCTTATATACTCTTCAAAGGGATCACAAAATAGGTTTTTTCTTGTTGGTGGTAACACAATGCATTGGTTGAAATTTTTTATTTTTACAGCAAGATTCACCCTTTACAAGTCTCAGGGGCTACTCGAGGTACAGGGTTATGCTTGGAGGACATTTGTGTGTATAGGAGTGGAAGATATTGGTTAACTCTAACCTTGAACAGGTTAAGATTTTAGTGATCAGGGAAACATCAACTTGGGAGTCAGTTCCACTGGGCAGTGGCTTGCAGGAAGAAGCTGCTCATGTCAAACTTACTTCTCACTATGGAATGAACGTGGGGGGTTTGCTACTATGTAAGTGGCATTGTGTGTTCTTGCTGTGAAGGTTGGCCTCAGCATGACCAAGGAATGTAGTTCAGCTGAGCACTTTCCATGGAAGTAGTGACAGAGCAGTGTGAGGCTTGCCACATCCTGCCTGTGGGAGAGAGGTTGAAGGGTGGAGAATAATTTGTCACCCACAAGGGCTCAGAGACCATTTTGAACTATAAGGCTAGATAGTGAGGTCAGGGCAGCTCCCATCCAAATATGATGACAGTACTCCATTTTTAGCCTAATCTGGCTCTTGTAAAGGTAGAGGACATCAGGAGAGGTCAGGTACTTACCAGATTTTAAACATTTTATAAAAGATACATTTAGTCAAATGCTAGCAGTCAACATCTAGCAAATAGATTGGATATGCATTAAAAGATTAGGTTATCAAAACATGACTGTCATAACAGTAATACATTCTTTTGATGCAGATTGACAAACATTACTGAATTGATCTGTTGGAAATGCACTTATTCAATGCTATTCTTTTTATTGTTTTCCAAAGTAATTCAATTAATGGTACAGGTAGAAAAATATATATGGCAGGAATGGAGGAAGAAGGTTTATTTAGGCTTCTTTTTTTTTTTAAAAAAAAAAAGAAGCTCATCTTTGTTTTATTTAATTGAACCATGAAAACCTTGAGCTGACAAGTTTTCTATAAACTGGAGGAAGAAGATTAGCATGTCACATTTAATTCTTTCAAGATGGCTAACACAAAATTTTCATATTTAAATTTACAGGAAATAATTAGATATTCTAGTCTAAAAGATTTTTCGAAAAAGACTGAATTAACTGAATATATATATCTAGTGATTTTTCAAGCATGGCTTAGACACAGCCAGCACAAGGCAAAAAGTATGGGGTACCTAGTGAGGGTCAAACTCACTATTCAGTCATAAATGTCCTAGCAAGACAAGGTTGCTAACCATCACATCGCCTAAAGGTGCCCAAAGTGATTTTCCAAGCATAGCTCAGATGTGGCACAAGTCCAAGAGTAAGGGGCACCTAGTGAGGATCGAACTCACTACTCAGTTGTAATTGTTCTAGTGAGACAAGCCATTACACCAACTCAAGGAACCCCTGAATATATCTATCTATCTATTAAATATGACAGCGGAGGAAGATTTAATTGATTTTTTATTTAGTTTTTCAAGCATTCTTACATTTTTTCATTTTTTAGGAATAAGCGGGGTACAGAAATTTTCCATAATTTTCATTTTCCCAAGTGTTTTTGGCCACTTCTTTAGCCATTTTCAAGGTGGGGTTTGTTTTTGGTGTTGTTAGTTTTTCCTCATGTTGTATTTCATTTTTGTGTTGTGTTGTTCCTCCCTCATTCCGACAAAATGAAAAATGTAAGGATGCCGAAAAAGCTGAATGAAAAAATTAATTAGATCTTTTATGTCTGCCATATTTAATGAAAGAAAGGTTAAAAATATATATATATATATATATATATATATATATATATATATATATATATATATATATATATATATATATATATATATATATATATATATATATATATATATATATATATATATATATATATATATATATATATATATATATATATATATATATATATATATATATATATATATATATATATATATATATATATATATATATATATATATGTATAAAGGCATTTGCCACCCACTATACGGATATTACAGATGAAGAAAAGAACATTATTATATATGTGAAAAAATCGGTACTGATACATAAAGGTGAGCAATGGATAAAGAATTCTTGTGACCACTTTGACATCACAATGGGATCACTAGACTCAGCTGAGTCATCTGATCTCATAGGTCTTTTTATATTATACAACCTTACAGCGCAACGTGATATTAATATAACTGACATTGGTTTGTACAGAGACGATGGTCTTATGGTTATTAGAAACTCAACCAACTTCAAAATAGATAAAATTAGAAAAGTATTATATAAAGAATTTAAAAGCATGGACTTAAAAATTACAGTTAGCACTAAATTAAAAAAGTGAACTTCCTTGATATAACATTAGATTTAAATAAAAATACATACACACCTTATAAAAAACCCAACACCAATCCTTTATATATACACCCTAAATCAAATCACCCCACATCAATAATTAAACATATACCGTTATCTATCAGTAAAAGAATAAGTACAAATTCAGCAAATGACAAGATTCTTCGACGAGCATATCAATTCCTATAATAAGGCTCTAAAAGAGAGTGGCTACAAAAACACAAAACTAACTTATATAAAAAATGAAAATGGAAAGCATAGAAAAAACAAATGGTAAAGAACAAATTAGGAGAAAAATTCCTCGCATTAATAGTCAAGCATTTTCCTAGTGAAAGTAAACTAAGAACTATTAAAATAAAAAAACACTAAAATTGAGTTACAGCTGTATGGAAAAATTAGAAAAAATTATTAAAAAACATAATACTAATATCTTAAATAAACACTTATACCAAAACCAAAAAATCAATAGATCCTTATATTTTCGTACAAGCTTGAAGTCTTCAATGTTATAAAGTAAATTCAGGTTTGTATTTCCAGTAGACAGTATGTAAGCAAATATATGGATATATATGTATATATATAAATGGGATAATGCTGTATAAATTTTATATCAAGAATAGTTTTGGAGGAAAGATATATGACAAAGTGGAAGACATAAGGTATTTTTTATTTATTACTTTATTTTATTTTACTATTTATATTTATTATTTTATTTATTTATTATCTTCATTTATTATTATTCTCCATATACATGTGTAGTCACATCAAAATAAAAACCCAGTCTGATTAAATCCTTAGGGACAAAACGCGTCACATGAAAACTTTTCCCACCTAGTCATACATCTTTAACTACAAAATATATATATATAGATAAACTAGCAAGCACTAAGTTTTCATTTTGTACCTGATTATTGCCACATGCATGAAATGGTGAAGAAGAAATCTTTATTTATTATCAGTACATATACAAATATGTATATATAGGGAGCAATTGATAAATTGTCGCCATTTTATATTTTTCATTTTGCCTGTGTGCATTCTTTGTTTTTAATTGTGTTGCCTGAACTGTATAGTTGAATCAGTCGGTCACCATCTGTGAGAAAAAGTGCACCAGAAATTTGGAAATGGCATGCTGTACTGTTTGGCATTCCTGCTGGAAGATCCAATACAAACATTTCAGAGTGTTTGGGTGTCAATCTGCGAACAGTGCAGAGGATTCGGAAAATGTTGGATGAGTCTAAAGGTGATTACAAAGGTATTTGGAGTGATCACTAGTGATGGGAACATTATGCCATCATTTATCTTCATACAGGGCCTCAGACTTAAAACAGAGATCTACATCAAGTGCCTTGAAGAGGTAATGCTGCCCTGTGTCAAGAGGGTGGCTGCTGGAAGAGCCTATATCTGGCAACAGGGCTATGCACTATTCCACATAAGCAGGAGAACCCAGTCATGGCTGTCAGACAACTTCTGCGACCACATTGCCCCTTACATCTGACCACCTAACTCCCCAGACTGCAACCCCCTTAATTATTGTGTGTGGGGCACAGTTGAGCAAAAGACCATCAAAACTCCTTGTAACACCAAAGATGAACTGAAAGCAAGGATTATGGCAGCATTCACCAACTTAAACTAGGAGGAGACTGCCCAGAAGAGTGTCATGAGATTCCAGAATCATCTGGAGGCTGTGGTTGAAGCCAATAGCAATTTTATTGAATAAATTTACTCTTTAGTATTTCAAGATATTTTTGTGTAATTTTGGTAAATATATCTGTTAAAATGAGATGTCAGTGTTATTTTCATTTTTGTGTAATTTGGATGACAATTTTTCCATTGCTTATTTATTAATCTGACAGATTTGTATCACTTTAAATGTTATTTTTAGTGTATACCCATATTTGAGCAGATGTCCCATTTATTTATTAAACAGTATATTCATTTATTTTTGCTTATCAGCCTGAATATTCAAGAAATACTATTAAAGAAAATTATGCACACTCTGGTAGGATTTGAACCAGTGTTGCCCCTGGGAAGAGGGAATTTTTTCACACATTCAGAAGGCAAGTGTTGTATTTGGTAAATTGTAAAGTAGTGTTAAATACAATCAAGACTAAAGTAAATGTGTATTAAAATCCTTGCTGCACCCTTTGGAAACATTGACAACATATAAAAACGGTTTAAGCAATTCCACTAAAATTGCTTCAAATTCATATTTAACATCCAATGGCAGTCTTTGATTCCATGTACTTTTGTCCTCCAAAGATCTGAATGAAACAGCATAGAAAAACTAATAACCCACAACCAGTTGTAATGGGCAGGACATATGAGAATGAGGGATTACAGTATTCCTCCAAAGAACTTTCCTATGAGGAACTGAAGACAGAAAAGTGTCCACAACACCATCCTGGGAAAAGTTTTAAAGATAATTTCAAGGATAATCTGAATGCATTGCACATGGTCGTGCAGCATTTGGAAGAACAGACTTTTAATCCTAGATGATATGTTCTGGAAAGGGATATATTTGTTCAAAGTAGCAAAGTGGTTTTGCACTACTGTAACTGAGTAGGACAATCTAGCAGGTAACCGTAATGGACTGATCCTCATCGAAGGCAATAGGCAAAGACAATAGACGTCCCTTGTACCTCCACGTCAGTCTGTATTTATGTCTTACACCTGCCAATCATATTACTGTAAGGGGGAACCCAGGTGTATGCATATTCATTACATCAGTAGAGTAGAGGCAGATTTTAAAGGAGAGATGCAATGCCATTGAGGATGAGTATCTAGGGCATGATCAGATCAAGCGTGATCTTTAAAGAGGCACTCACTCTGATTTGCCAACTAATGTACTGTCTCTGGAAATGTGGTGTGTATAAGCACATGCTGTTGTCAATTATGTAGATCATCGGAAAGGTCATCATAACAACAAGAATGAAGCCAACTATGTCAATGTACCTTGCCAACCTGCCTAAAAAATACCTATGTTGTTTGCAACAAGATTTGCAGATCATCATCTGAACTGAGAAGGCACATAATGTTACACAGGAGAGTTGTAGGCCATGCAGATCCAATCACCCAATCATTGAAACAGAGTTTATCTGTTATATAGGTATGATACCTATAAAATTGAATGCGGGTCTCAGGAGTTTTAGGGGCCGTGGATACTAAAACCAGATGGAAGATATTACAAGTGATGTGTAGAGCGAGGTAGTAGCTCTCATCTGAGTAAGACATGGTAATCCCCATATTAGGTTAATTATTGACTAATATTGATTAAATATTGTTTTCTTATTTGTGTCATGGTAATTCCTGAAGCAAGAATAAATAATTATTATGCACTGATTTATTCAAATTGTTGTCTTCATCTTGGTTACTATAGATGTGATTAGGGTTGTATCAATAATCGGCTGAGAATGGGTAATGATTATATCAGCATTCAATGATTAATCACCAAATAATTGACACTAAGTCATTGGCATTTACCGATTAATCATTTGATATTTGGCAATTGGCCATATCAGCATTTACCAATTAATTGGTTGATAATTGTCACTCAGTCATACCTGCATCTGCTGATTATTCAGTTAGCTTTTTCTTTTCTTTTTTTTATAATTCATTGGTTCTCAAACACTGTCATTCTTTTTTATTACATCACAAAAATTCATCTCTTTCAGAACAGGTCTTTTCTTAGCAATCTTCCTTTTGACTTATTAATAACCTCCCTTTGTTGTTGACTCTTCAATAGAAAATGTAGCCATCCTGTTAGTTTATTAAAGCCTTCTAAATGTCTCATGTTTTCTTGTTATTATTTCAACCCTAATATTGACATTTTAATTGCAATATTCTCAAGTGTCTATTATATTTGAAAACCTTCCTAAAATTTCAAACTGAACCTTTTATTCAATCCATGGGAATAAATTATGTCAGTTAATTAGTAATTGATGATACCATTATTTGCTGTTTAATTGGTCATCAGATTTGTTTGCTGAATAATCAGTCTTTTTCCAATTCAGTCATATTTGTCTATTACATCACAAACATTTCATCCCTGGCTTAAGTCATCTTAAATATTAAATGAATTTAAATATTCTGTAGTCATGAAAGTAGTCACTATCTTTATCAAATGAAAAGCCTATGGGTCACATGTAAATTTAATTATCATCTCCCCTTAGATAATTCCTACCTTTGTTTGATACTATACTGTATCACAAAGAAACACCTAATTATTCCCCTTTCCTGTTAGGCAAAAGACTCCTGCAAAGACCTCCATTTTTTTTATACATAACATGTGTATTTGTTTGGTATTAAAACTTATACTAATGGTATTCTAGTCTTACATTCATTTTAACTCACAGCAATTTAATACCAAACAAAAATAATCATAATAGACAGATTACTGTGCCCTGAAAGATTCACTATCAAAATTACAACTCCCAAATCAGAGAAATTATTCAAGCACTGGAAACTCACATTCACTAACTTTCTATGTACTGTTAACCACACTGATGAGGCTGAAAATGACCAAAAAATTTATTTTGCTCTCATAAACAATACGTCAGCAGAAATGTTTGAAATAATTAGCAACTCAAATGATTACAATTCTGCCATGAAAATTTTTGAAGTTACTTACATGAAGCCTATAAATGTTGTGTATAACAGACAGCAGCTAATTACCCTGAAGCAGCAACCAGCCCACATTTCCATGCAACAATTGGAGATTCTGGCTAAAATGTGTGACTTTCAAGTAGTAACTGCCAAAGAAAACATAAAACAGTATATGTGAAATGCATACATCAATGGCATCACCTCCATGTCAATCCAACAGTGACTACTCAAAAAATTACTCACTGGCTCTTGAAGAAGCATACAAAATGGCCAGTTCACTGGAACAACCAAAAAAACAAATACAATGATTTCTTCAGAAGAAAACGTCAGTATAGCCAGCATACAAAAAAAAACACTAAGCCTAAAGAGATTTGCTGCTTGTTGTGAAGTAGAGGTTAGCACTAATCAGTCGCTAGACTCGTACCACTGGTGGTTATTCTCAGTGACCACTTATAAGAGTGTTCACTTATACCTATGCAAATTCTGCATACTAATTTGCTAGTATCACTACACTGCTTCTGAAGAGACCCATGTCATCCATGTTACCTATGTCCAGCCCATAATGCTGATTGCAAAAAATTCTTAAAAAAAGGGCATTGGGTAAAAGTATACAGGTCTTTAGTATCAGCCACACTATATACGATACTGACTCTCCATCTTTCCTGACTATGAATGAAAACAAATGATATTATGATAACCAAGTGTAATATAAATGGAAGCGTTGTCAATGCCATGGTAGAGTCTGATATCATGGCAATTTTATCAACAAAAGTATGGCAAAAAACTTAAACCTTTTTGTCATAACAAAACAAAAGACAATTGCCCTGGCAGACCCTAACAAACATGCAAAATTTTTTGGTGAAGCAATAGTTGATATCAGCCTAAACAACAGGACACATTCTGCCATAATACTGGAAGTGATTAAAAATCTATTCATTGATACCATCATAGGAAAGGACATACTGAAAAAATATGACCTTGAGATTTGATGAACCCAGGGATGAACTTGTTAACAAAGCAGTCACAAATAATAACCCCTTTCCATCCTTAGACATTTCACCTCCCCCACTCTTTCCCTATCTCTCCTTTAATATAACTTCAATCGTCACTAAGTCATGTCATCATACTATCTCTAATATAAAGGAAGAAACTACGAGAATGTTGAAAGAAGATATAGTAGAGCCCTTAGTGTCTTCTTAGTGAGCTAAAGTACTTGTAAAATCAAATGAAAACCACAAAAAAAAGAATGGTAATTGATTACAACAACGCCATAAATAGATTCACAGAACTCTATTCTTATCTCATGCCCAATATTTCAAAAATGGTTAAGGATATAGCGCAGTACAATATCTTCACTACACTTTATCTTAAATCTACTTATAATCAGATCCCTATCAGTGAAGATAATTGTAAGTACACTGCATTTAAGGTAAGTGGAAAACTATACCAATTTACTTGCCTTCCCTTTGGTATTACTAATGGAGTAAGTGCATTCCAGAGAATCATTGACAACATTGTCGATAAGGAAAAATTATTAGATATATTCATCTTCATGGGCAATGTTACTATACGTGGAAAAACCCAAGAAAAACATGATTCCAAAAATTCTATGACGTAGCTAAGAAGTACAATATCACCCTAAACAATAATAAAAGTATAATTTCAGCTACTTCAGTTACACTACTTGGGTACACTATCCAAAACAGTCAGATATTCCCTGAGTACAATAGGCTAGAACCCCACCTTGAAGTGCACCCCCCCAACACCTTTAAATTTAAAATCCCAAAGACAAATAATTGGAATGTTTTCTTATTATAGTAAATTCATCCAAAACTTTTTGGACAAAATAATACCATTGAACCACATCAAATAATTTCCACTGCCGCCATCAATGTTATACTCCTTCCAAATGCTGAAGAACAATTTAAAAGATGCTACCCTAGTAACTGTTGACCTTGATAAAGAATTTGAATTAGAAACAGACATTAGTTTTCCTGCAAAACTGCAACCTTAAATCAACAAGGCTGACCTGTTGCAGTCTTTTCTCATACTCTAAATCCTAACGAAATCAAACATCACACTGTCAAAAAGGAAGGTGCAGCCATAGTTGAAGCTCTATGGAAGTGGCGTCACTTTCTGCTAGGCAGACACTTCAGAGTCATAACAGAGCATAAGAATATTAGCTTTATGTTCAATAACACTAGGAAATCAAAGATAAAAAACAAGAAGATATGTCATCGGCGCATCAAGCTGTCTCAGTTTAAATTCAGCATCATTTATCTTCCAGGAACTGAAAATACAGCTGTTGATACTTTTTCTCACATCTCTGCCCTCACTCACATGTTGCAAGATCTTCGTGAATTGCATCTTCAATTATATCACCCTGGAATTATATGCCTCTTTCACTTTACCAGAGTAAGAAATCTCCCTTTCTCCTTAGATCAAACAAAGAATGTAACCAATTCCTGCACATCCTGTCAGTAGCTGAAACCAAAATTCATAACTGGTAGCAGGAGTGCACTTATAAAAGGTATATTGCCATTTCAATGATTAAATAAATATCGATTTTAAAGGACCTTTACCTTTATCTATACATAATAAAAAATATATACTTACTGTAATTGATGACGTCTCTCATTTTCCATTTGCCTTTCTTTGCAAAGATATGACAAGCAGATCTATCATCCAAAGTCTGAGCCAACTATTTTCAATTTTTGGCATGCCCAATATGATCCACACTAATAGAACTACCAACTTCCTCTCAGAAGAAACTAAAAATTACTTGCATCAAAAAGGCATTGCCACATTGAAAACAAGTAGATACCACCCGGAAGGTAATGGACAAGTAGAGAAACTAAATGACACCCTATGGAAGGCTATTCGGGTAACTTTACATTCTCGTAACATGAAGCCTGCCACCTGATTCTTTCCACTCAATTAGATCCTTACTCTATACAGCAACTAATGTAGCCCCTCATGATAGGCTATTCAAATATAGCAAAACCAGGAATATGTCAGGAACCATGCCAATTCAAGTAAACACGACCCTCCTGCAACCCCTGCCACACTTCTGGAATCAACCCTTGCTCATGTACTTTTACCTTCTGGCATCAAAACTATGTTTAATGTGTAGGATATAGCTCCTAAATCTTTTGATAGAGAGGACACTTCTACAAATGACATCCATACAAACACCATACATGCATACAAATCATTTAGTTGTGGTCCTTAACATCTAACCTATGAAAATGGAAGAACTCTATGACCTGAACATAAAGAAACTGGCATTCCCAGTGGAGTCAATGCTGAAGAAGAAAAACCCACTGAATCTGTGCAAAAGTCATCTAGAATACAAAGAATTCCCTACAAATTCTGAGACTTTATAAAAGAATAGAAGACTTAACAGTTCCCCCACCCTCCTTTTAATACTTCTTGAAAGGGAAAATGGTGTAAATTAAATTATTACCTGCCCTTGAATCATTGCTACCCCTGTCTGATAGTATATTGTATTGCAAAGAGACACCTAATTATTCCCCCTTCATGTTCCCCCTTCTCCTGAAAAGACCTCCATGTTTCTTTGTATCTAACATGTGTATTTGTATTAAAACAAACAGTCTTCTCGTCTTATGTTCATTTTAACTTATACCACATGTACTCTCTGCTGAAAACAATTTTTTTTAAATCTTCTATCTAGATCTATGTTTTTTGACTCTTATAGAACTTGGAAGGACATTCAACTTTTGATCTAATCAAAAATGGGTGTCTAGGGTGTGTATATAAACTCCGACCTTTGAGTATATCCAAAAGTGCATTTCATTGCTTCTGTGTGTTTATATATGTTTGGATTTTGTTGCCATTATGTTTTGTAATGGCATGAATTCTTTCCACTTACATATCTTGATAGGTTTTCATTGATTTTTTTGCCAATTAAAAGTAATTAAATTACCAATAATTAATATCAATTAATTAGTGCAAGCCTAATTATGATATTTTGGCTGTTACATTCTCTGGCCTTCTTCAGGCATCTATTATATTTGAAAACCTTCCTTAAATTTCAAACTGAATCCATGAGAGTAAATTGTGTCAATTGGTTGGTTGATTTTGTTTAGTAACATATCAAACTCTATGGGTCATTCAATGCTGAAATCTAAATAATTTGAATACAAATTTAGGACTTCAACTAAATATATTTTTGCCTAGAACTCTAGATAAAATGTTTTACTTGTCATTTTGCTTTTAAAATGTTTGTTTAGCAGCATATCAACTCATTATGGGTCATTTAATGCTGAAAATTTTCTTGGAAACATTAGTAATTTCTTTTACAAAAATGTATTGCTGGTATTTTTTAATATTAAAATACGTTTTCATACTTTCATAGCGTTTTGATCCCAGATTGAAGGGTTAACTATTTGCCCATCACTAGGACCCTAACAGATGTTATGGTCAAGATGAACCTGACAACAACTGCAATTAAGAGGTGGTTCCATGCTCCTCAATCAGAGGCATGCTGCTGGATGTAGTTATCATCATACCCAAGACTAAATCAATTGGTAATCGGTGATACCAGTATTTGCTGAATTATTTGTCATTAGCCTTGTTTGCTGATTAATCAGTTTTACAATTCAGTCATATTTGTCCATTACATTATAAACATTTCATCTCTGGCTGAAGTCTTAACTATAGGATGAATTGATATAGATTGATATGAACAAGCTTAGAAGCATAAATAGATAGACATATATAGATAGATAGATAGATAGATAGATAGATAGATAGATAGATATTTATCTATCTATTTATCGTTCTTAGTTTGTTCAGATATATATATATATATATATATATATATATATCAATATATTACTTCCCTATCTATCTATCTATCTATCTGAAAAGAGATAGATAAATAGGTAGATAGATAGAAAGATAAATAGAATCAGAGATAGATAAATATGAACAGAGATAGATATATAGATAGAGAATGAATATATTGAGATAGATAGATATACAGATATGAACAAACTTAGATAGATAGGTAGATAGATAGATATGAACAGAGATAGATATTGATAGAGAATGAATATATTGAGATCAATAGATCGATAAATAGATAGAGAGATATGAACAAACTTAGAAGAATAGATAGATAGATAGATAGATAGATAGATAGATAGATAGATAGGGATGAATCAATGTAGATAGAAAAAACTTTAAAAGAAAGACAGATAAGGCATAATTTCTTTTGATCAAGGACTGAAATATTCCTTGTCATATTTAAGAGAAAATGCTTCAAATCTGACAGACTGAAAGCAGAAATCACCAACCTCTGACATTTTGAAGATCAGTTGCTTTCTTATGTTTAAAGTCATTTTCACAAGTTGAATAAACTGCTTTACCATGATTGGTTGACAGGCGGCAGTGGAGAATGACTTTTTGTGCTGGACCAAAAAAAAAAAAGATACATTTTCTGACGAATAATAAATACAGTCAGTATTTCCTCAGACAAATATATATTCCATTTTTTATCATATTTCCATCTTTTTTATTTTAATGCCAGAAACAGAATCAAAAAACCCCAAAGAAAAAGTTTTTTTATCTTTCTTCTTGAGGAAACGTTGGCAAAATGTCTGCTGGCTTAATTTTTTTTTTTTTATTTTTTTTTTTATTAGAAAATATTTTGGTCAGATTTGTTTGGCTAACTCTTTATTATGCCAAAAAATCTTGCAGTCTTTTGTTATTCTTTGTGAAAGTGCTGAATATACCTGTCAGACGGAAAGAGAGGATTTCAGCGTAAGTGTTTCATACTGGGACTAAAAGAGGATGAATGAAAAGGGGTGGAAGCTCAGGGTGAAAATGTTAGGTCAAAGGGGGGACTGAGGTGAGTATAGAAAATGAAGTTCGAGTGAGAGGGTGGCTCAAACATATCTGAGGGTAACACTAGAGAAATTCACTCTCAATAAAAGATACTATTTAAAAAAAAAATAATGTAGGCTTTGAAATTTGAAGTAAATATAAAAAAGATATGTAAAATATTTAGATAAATGTATATGAAGAAAGAAAAAAGAGAAAGACAAAGTCTGTGTTTGTGATGATGTTAGGTTAAAAAGGGTATTAGTATGAATATGACAAATAGATTTTCAATATAAGGGTAGCTCTACTAATCTGAGTGTAATACAAGAGAAATTCACCCTCTATACAAGATACCATCAAATATATGAAATTTTGAATAGCTATAAAAAGATTAAGATGTATAGATAGACTGAGACAGATAAATATGAATAAACTGAGAAGGATAGATAGATAGATAGATAGATAGATATATATATATATATATATATATATATATATATGAAGAGATGTATATAGATAGATATGAAGAAACATAGATACAGGGATTCTTAACTACTGTACAGCAGTACACTAGTGTGCTATACAATCCCCTTAAGCATGCAGTGAAATATTGAAGAAATTATGAAAAAACACTAGGCACAAGATTCACACTAAATTTTCAGCACAAATTATTGACATTATTTACATTTAGCAGACTCATCTTTGTTGCCATATTTATTACAATGTTTCGGCCATTGTACACTCCGGCCTTCTTCAGGTGGTTGGAATGTCGAACTGAACCCTTTATTTCGCTCACTGGGCTAGACTGTTCTAGTTCCACATGCCATGTTTTAATGGATGTCAGTTATCAGTTATCTCCTGTTAATTTCCCTCTGAAAGATATCCACTGCCTTAACCGAGTATTGAACTCACAACTCTTTGGGTCCTGTCACTGGATCTAACCAATGCCTTTATCCATGTGTCCTTGAGGACATCTGTGTATGAATTTCTGGCTATTATAAACCTAATGTCTTCAGCAACTATTTTTTTTACCAGTGCTCATATTGCAATTTTTTGCTGTTATCATTGCATGTTTTTACCAGAGCTCATATTGCAACTTTGTTATCATTGCTTTTCTCTGGCACTCCTTATTACTGGTTCCCATATTGTATTTATTTCTATGCTTGGTTGGCTCAGGAGATTTTTGTGGCCTAGCATATGTGCTGATTCCTTAAGTTTACAAATTTTCCAATGGTGTTTCTTGTCTATGATCTCAACCTGATCCCACAAAGGGCAGTGATCTCCCTTTTCTCTCCATATGTGGTCAGCCATGCCTGAGTTTTCACTTCCCCTCGTGTTACAGCTTTCTGGTGTTCTTGAAGCCTTACCTTAAGGGGCGGCCTGTCTCCCCTTTATATTTCTTTCCACAGCTACACGGGATAGTGTACACACAGTCTTTAGTCATGTTCTCCTCTATAGGGGGGTCTTACTAGGGAGAGATATCTGCAAAGTGTTTTCAAGCTTTTGAAGGTTGTCCTGATGTTATATAGACCACAGATCCTTTGTATTTTCTCTGATAACCCCTTCACATAAGGCAGGCAGACTGTTTTCTGAGTGTTGTTGTCCTCTTCCTCTTGTACCTGCCTATCCCAGGGTAGTTGTTACGTTGTAGGGTACTACTTATACTGACCAATTCTTTATCTAATGTCTCTGAGTCACCACTTATGACTTTTTCTCAGTGTTGTAAGCAATGGACGATCCCTTTCTTTATGCTGTATGGATGGTGGGAGTTGAAATTGAGGTACTGTCCGGTGAATGTTTTGTTTACGGTATTCGGATGTCTTGAACCCATGCTCTGTTCAAGATATTAGAACATCCAGGAATGGGAGTGTGTTGTTACTCTCTTTCTCCATTGTGAACTGTATCAAAGGTCTTATTGTGTTCCCATGGTCCAGTAGAACCTGAACATCTTCCTGGTGTGGCCAGTGTATGAAGGTGTCATCTACATACCTTAACCATATAGTTGGCTTTAGAGATATAAATTCTAATGCCATTTCCTCAAAGTATTCCATGTATATATTCGCCATTGCTGGTGATGATGGTGAGCCCATTGCTAAGCCCTCATCTTGTCGATATATGTGTGATCCTATTCCGAAGTGTGTTGTTTGTGTACAGAAAGTCAACATCTCCATCAGATTATCTATTGGAATACTGGTCCGTTCTTCTAGGGAAGAGTCAGAGGCCAATCTGTCTCTGACTACTGAGAGTGCCTCCACCATGGGTACCTTGGTGAACAAACTCACCACGTCCAAGCTCACCATCTGGTTGGATAGGATGGAAGCATCTTTGATTATTTCCACGAAGTGGGCAGAATTTTGGACATATGAAGGAGACTTTCCAATCAATGGGTCAGTTATATCTACAAGGAAGTGATTCAGAGGGTGGCACACAGAGCCTTGACAACTAACAATCGGCCTGAGTGGAATACTGTCTTTATGAATCTTAGGGAGACCGTATATGTGAGGTAGCTTGGTGTAACTGCCTATACGTCTTAGATGCGAAGTGATCCTTGTTCTTGATTAGGATCTGTGACAGTTTGCATTCCATTTTCATTGTAGGATCCTTTTTTACTTTGCTGTAGCTACCATTTCTAATGAGATCTTCCAGCTTTCTTGTATAATCTGATTTGTCTATCACTACAGATGCATTGCCTTTGTCAGCCAGTAGTATGGAGGTGGTTTCGTTCCTTTGTAGGGATCCAATTGCCAGCCTCTCCAGTTTTATGTTAGACCTGGGTGGCTTGGCCTTCTCCAAAGTCTGTCTCACCTTCCATCTCAGTTCATCTGCCTGAGCTTGAGAGATGTTCAAGGCCACCTCCTCGACTCTGGCAATGATGTCAAAGTATGGCACTTGCCTGATGGTTGTGGCAAAGTTGAGACCCTTATTCAACACTGACTCCTCAGAGGCACTCAGCTGATATTGGCTGATGTTGACTACTGCTTTCACTGGTGGGTGATGGACCTTGTGCATCACCTTCTGATCTTTCAATCTATTTAATTTTTGCACTTGGCGAGCCTTGACTACATCGAATTCATGTCTGAAGGATTTATCCAGGTCATTTTGGATCCTTCTCTGGTCTTCTTCATTAGTAATTCTGTTGAAGAAATCCTCAAGCCTCTGGGAGATGTGAGCCTATAATCTCTATTTTATCCAACGATTGAATGGATTCTTTCTTGGACAAGAGCGTGTCCCGCTTTCTCTGTGACCAGACGAGCTCTTCTTGAATTGATGGGAAGTCTTAGTGCCAAGCCTGAAGGAATGAGTTGTAGGTCTCTGCATCAGTGTAGGAATGTCAGATGGTTCGATATTCGTGCCAGTTTCTGGTAGGATTTTTCAATTTGTCTCCATATTTTTGGTATATCGGGTCCGTACCAATCCTTCAGTATCTGTCTATATTTCTGAGATGAGATATTATGTACATTATTTACATTATTCAAACTATTGTCCTCATCTTTGTCGCCATATTTATTACAACGTTTCAGCCGTTGTATGCTCCTGCCTTCTTCAGGTGGTTGGAATTTCGAACTGAACCATTTATTTTGCTCACTGGGGTAGACTGTTCTAGTTCCACGTACCATGTTCGATGGATGTCAGTTATTAGTTATCTCCTGTTAATTTCCCTCTGAAAGTTCTTCACTGCCTTAACTGGGTATTGAACTCACACTCTTTTGGGTCCTGTCACTGGATCTAACCAACGCCTTTATCCACTGTGCCATGTGTCTATAATACCTCATCTCAGAAATATAGACAGAAATAAAGGGTTCATTTGAAATTCCAATCACCTGAAGAAGGCTGGAGTGTACATGTGAATATAGCAACACTCTGAACAAAATAGTGTAAAGGATTGGATTTCTTCTAAAGTTTTCTCTTTCATTTTCAGTATCCCTTTGCATCTTAGGGGCATTATTGCCTTGCTTGTGGTGAATTGATTAAAAAAAAGTAAGTACCAGTTACAAAAAGACTCCATAGTAATGGTAAAGTTTAGCTTGAGACACCGTATTCATTATGATGTGTCTATGTTGTATACCGTACCTATGAACACTAATATGTATATCCCAATCCTCTTAAATATGTTGGACACTATTGTAAGTGGGGGTAATATGCTGCCAACGTAGTCTACCATTAGCAGTTTACCTACTTCACGCCACTGGTGAGTATTGTATTTTGTGGATGTTATAAAGATTACCATTTCATTTCCAACCTCCATTTTGGTTATTCCTCATTCAGTAACCTTTCCTAGGTTATAACAGTCTGTAACACCACACAATCCTTAGTACTTCACAAACAAATATGATATGTTCCCACAATAACCTGACAAGAGATAGGGAAAATATTAACATGTCAGAAAGAGAGCAGATTGTCAATCACTTGAAGAGAAACAGCATAAGAAAAGGACCAAATTTCTACAGGATTCAATTTTTCAGTTATGTTTTTTTTTCTTTTTTTTTTATAATGATGTTCACCCTGTACAAAGTTAAAAATAAAACTCCATTTCTATCATATCACCTGAAGAGACCACAACTTAGAGATAGGTAATTCAGTCATCTTTGTTATGTATTGAACTTTTCTGAAGATGTAGATAAGTATAAAAAATGTAATACATTCACACAATATAAGCCAAAACAATATATCAAATGCCCACTGTAACGAGACTGGTCACAATTTTGGCATAAAAAATACTACTCTGATCAAAGTAGAAAATAATTCACTACGATGCAAATGCCTAAAGAATGCCTTAATCACAAGAACATCTACAGTAAATTTGCACCCTGGATCTTACAACATTTCATCATTTCTGGCAGATCTTCTTATATTGCAGTGTGGAATACCTACTTACAAAAGTGATAGAACGAAAAAGATCAGGCAGTCATGAACCATGCATAATACACACTTAAGCAATCATGTATCTTCCGATACATGACTGATGAGGCAGATTTTTTTCCCGCAGTAGGTTACCATTTCTTTCTGTGGTAGACCAGTTGCTATCCAAGACTATAGAACCCAGTCTGTTCTGCTATTTACCCATAGCTGAGGGGAGAAGAAGAGGTGTCATACCTTTTCCAAGAGTATTAGCACATAAATGAATGTAATGGATTCTACTGGAATTTGAACTCAGCTCCCCGATTCCTCAATCTGAGCTGCTATCCATTACTCCACCATAAAAGATAAAGACTCTTAATGAATTTGGCTAGATATAATAAAAAAAATTCTAAAATGCTCAGCACCCCTTGTTTGTGTGCATGTGTAGTTGTACCAACATAACATATTGTCTATCACTTGAAGGGAAACAGCTGTAATGGAATTGGTAATGTTGGGTGTTGATGTATTATTTTCAACCATTGTTATTATTTGTTGACTGTAATTGGGTTGATATTAATGATAGAAATTAAAATGCATAAATGTACAACAATAATAACAATAAAAAGTTGGGACAATGTGTTGAAATAAATAGCAAGAATTTGTATTTTCTTTTTTGATGTGAATTACAGAATATTGGTATATGTCTGTGTAAAAATGTTCTCAGTGTCACTTTTGTTTAAAAGTCAATGCTTACTTAGTTTTGGTTCTGAGAATTTCGTTTGTGAGGATGCATTTGAAATCATCTGTTTTTGCTCTTCCCAGAACACTGGTATACATGTGTTTCTGTACTTTTACCTGTCTACTCTTCTGTTTTACTACTGACTACTGCTATGGGTACCTTAGTCTACACTACTCTGCTATACTAACTCTCTTGTGGTGGAGAGGTCGTTTTTATAATGATGAGAGTAGGATGATGAAATATCTTTCTTTTCTATCATCACTGCTGACAAGGTTATTTTTAGAATGATGAAATATCCTTATTTTTTATCAATACTGATGTCAATAGTGGACCATAACACAGCATAAGAAAAAGACCAAAAATCTACAAGATTTGATTTTTTAGTTGTCTTTTTCTTTTCTTTTTACAATGATGCTCACCCTGTACAATGCCAGGGAGCCACTCAAGCTAGAGGGTTACAGATTAAGACACACCATTTATGTTGATATGTGGGGAAGATAACGGTTTACCCTGAACAGGTGAAGATTGTAGTCATCAAGAAAGCATTCTCTTGGGAGTCAATTTCACAAAACAACAGTTCGTGGAAAGAAGCTGCTTGAGTGGAACTTACTTCTCACCAGTGGAATACGAGTGGAGTGAGGGTGGTTCTCTACAATAGCATGGTGGGTCCTAGCCATGAAGGTAAGGACTAGTTGAACAAAGGAATGCAATTCCTCTGAAAACTTATCAAAGAAATAGCAATAGAGCAAGAAGAAACTTATGATGTTTCGTCTGTGTAAAAGATTGCAACATGGAAAATAATTTGTCGCCCACAAGGATATGGAAACACTTTTGGAGTCTATCGAGACTGAAAAGTGAAGACTGGGGAGCTTCTACCCATATAAGGCAACAGTACTTTATTTTTTTGGCCTGATCTAACTAAACAAGTTTCAAATATGATGGATTTTTTTTGCCTCCCTTGAGAGTTGAATTAGCACATGGTCACTTTTTTAAATTCTAACCATTCAAGAAAGAGCCCAAAATTTCTCATCCTTTCTTCTTTTTTTATATGCAATGTCCTTTCAGGATGTAACCGATCATGGCCCTCAACAACATCTAATTTCTTATAACTCTTAATAAGTTTTCTTTTTGTTATTCCTCCCAAAACCCTGTTCTACTCTCTATTTACTCAAGCCCATCAAGTCTGTTACATGCTAATTTCCTCTGTCCCTCTTTCCATCAATCTGTCCTGTGAGTATCATTTTTTCCAAGCCCTCCTTCCTCATTACATACTCCAGAAATTTCAAATGCCTCTTTCGAATGCTAAGTATAAGTTTCCTTTTTGTTTACATTTTTTCCAAAACCTTGTTGTTGCTCACATGTTTTATCCATGGTATCCTCAGCATCTTTCTGTAGAACCACATTTCTGTTGCTTAAAGTCTCTTCTTCAACTTTGAGGAGATTGTCCAACATTCGCTACCATACAGGACAGATATCACGTAGCTGTTTAGTACTCTTTTTCTTTCTTAGTATTTCCATTTGGAATATATCAAGCAATATCCATGATCCTACTTTAAGTGCAATGACAAAGTGACTCTTGAGGGAATGGCCTCTATATCTGAGTTATTCCACTTTCAATTATTACGCCATTTGTATCAAATTGGATAATGTGGAACGTTGTCTTGACTTTCCAGGTGGAGTTCACATTCACTGCTCAGCGTCTTGATATAATCATCTGTCATTGAATTTAAATCTCACATCACTGAATCAATGTTCCATTCCTGGGTTTATAAACATTTCCTGGAAATTTAAGAATTCAAGAATATACGATGTGTCTGCATTGCCATCAGGCATTCCCACAATATGACAATAGACCAACAACATTTGGTTGTTTTGCAGTTATTATTACATCCAATAATATATATGTATTATTATTATTATAATTGTTATTATTATTACATAATATATATAATTATAATATCTTTTTAAATCATTTCACCCCAAGCAAGACAATAGAGCCTCTAAGATTCAAGGAGTTACTGAGTGTGCAAGAATACAAGAAAAAAAAACATTATTACTAAGATAGAACAATAAAAGAACAGGAATTAAGAAGACAGAAAATGACGAATGACATTACATTTACATTTCTGAAGCTCAAAGCTGGCTGGAAAGCAAGAAGCCGGAAAAGAATTTTACAAGCGAAAGTATAATGTTGTAATTTAAAAGTATAAAATTTATTTGGTTTATCAAATTTTAATTTATACAGAATTTCATAATCATTTATGATGTACATCTTTTTTAGTTTTTTTTTTAATCAATTCACCCTAAGCAAGGCTACAAAGCCACTAAGACATAAGACCTTACTGAGAGTGAAAAAATAAAAATAAAAACATTATTAATGAGAGAGAACCAATAAAAGAACAGGAATTAAAAGAAAGAGAAGATAATGATTGACATTGCTTTTAAATTTTTGAAAATCAAAGTTGGAAGCAAGTGGCTAGAAGAGAGTTCCACAAGTGAGAAGTGTGAGAAAAGATACTGTTAGCATAGAATTTATAATTGCATCTAGCCATTACAACTGTAAAATGATAAGAACTTGCTACCAATTAAAGTAATGTGCTTAAATTTATAAAGTCTAGTTACCATAGAGGAAAGCTATCAGAACAATATCCACGAAAATATTTATAGAAAGAAAGCTATGTTATAGCAGTGGGAAAGTGACTGAAGCTGAGATGCCAATTTATTATTGTAATTATTATAATAATTTCTTATTATTACTTCGAATAATTAAATGTAATGATAATTACATGTGTAATCTAATAACATCTGTAATCTATCTTATACATTTATAAGTCTACCATTCATCCGTGCATTGAATATTGCTGCTACATCTGATCTGGCGCTTCTGATATATATTTAGAGATTCTTGATAAAATCCAAACAAGAATGTCCTGGGTATGACAATAAACTACATCTGCGTCCTGGGTATGGTGAGAAACTACACCTGTGTCCTGGGTATGACGATAAACTACGTCCAACAGCAAGGAAGGCCTCAGATGATGTTTTCAGAAAAATAATGTTGCCAGCTATACGTTTTTTTGAAAAGAAAATAATGTTGCCAGCTATACGTTTAATTGTACTGTATATTGAATATATATATATATATTAACTTAATTTGGCATTAAATGAACTACAGTGGTTGATATGCCATAAAACCCAACCAACCAACCAACCAACCAAACAAGAATCTACAATTTCATTGGTCCTGACGTGGCATCTTGGCTTCATTCATTTTTCAACCTCTGTAACATAACTTCTTTTTTTCTTATATTTTATGGTAACTATCCTGAAGAACTTTCCTCCATGGGATCTAGACTATGAATTTATACATAGTACTAGATTGGCAGCAAGGTTTCATCATTTTACTATTGAAATGGCCGCTAGATGCAACCATAAGTTCTATGCTGAGAGTTTCTTCACTTGCACTTCTCACTTGTTCTTTTTCCTTTATTGTTCTCTCTCCTTAATAATGTTTTTCTTTGTCTCTTATTCTTTCACTCTCACTAAGCCCTTGTGCCTTAGTGGCTTTGTAACCTTGCTTAAGATGAACTGATAAAAAAAAAAAGAAAGATGTACATCAGGAACAATTATGAAAATCTGTATAAATTAGAATTTGGTAAATCAAATAAATTTTATACTCTTAAATTACAATATCGTTAAACATATTTTATAAGTTGGTCAATAATGTCATATTTATTTAAATATTATTTGTGGAAAATGTAATCAGATTCATTTTCAATGACTGCTGTCCAAAGGGAAGATAAATTTTCGATTTTACATTTTTTCCCCTCAAAATAGTTTGAAACGCTGTTTTCAACTTCTTTGTTCCCTCAAAATAGTTTGAAATGCTGTTTTCAACTTCTTTATTTCTGAATGTTCTGGTACTTATGAAATTTTCTAGTGACCTAAGCAAATAAAAATCTGAATGATTAATCCACTAGTTCATAACAGGCAACAACATTCAGCTTATGGCCACATAACGTTGAAACACCATTTCATGTACAATCACTGAAGCTAAGCATCGTCAAGCCTGGCCAGTACCTAGATGGGTGACCACTTGGGAATACCAGGTGCTGTAAGCTTGGATAAGTGGGTGGTGTAATGGATAATGTCTTGGTATTGTTAATCCAAGAACTGAGTTCTAATTCCAGTTGGGTTCATTATATTCACTTACATACAAATAGCCTTAGAAAAGGTATGACTCCACCTCTTGTACCCCCTGTTATGGATTAATTGGTAAGAATTATATCACTAAATCATTATTGTCTTATTTTATTAAACCTTTGTAGGTTATTTAAAGCCAGAAATTATTTTTAGATTGTTAGATTTTTTGTAGGTGCTGCTGATGAACTCTGTGACTGTCTGTCTACTGCCTTGAGTGTCATGAGCAGATCCTTTTAAACAGTCAGGGTTGACACATGACTCAGCATTTTTTGTGATGCTTTTACTCCAGTGGCAATGTTTGACATTTAGATTTTATTTTATATTTTTTGTGAGCTGGATGTGATATTTGGAATCTCCATGTAGAAGACAAATTTTTATTTTTAATTTTGCTTTTGTGGTGTTAGCATCTGCCTGATAGGTTTTGATGCGGAATGAATCAGAAGAGGTCTAATTTGAAGCAGATTATAACACTTGAAACCTACAAGGAGAATGAAGCATTTTTACAGCTTAGATAAATGAATCAATGAATTAACGATGAATCAAAACCTGCTTTTGATCATCTATAATAATGAAATGTGAAAATGAAAGGCTGACATTGTATATTCAAATTAAGGAACTGGGATAAATGATTGCAACAATGATTTATTCAAAATGAAGTAGCAAACCAGAAAAATATGTTAATCTATATGAGTTAATTCCCTTGGAGACTCTCCAAAATTAAAGGTACATTCTTACCTGGAAGAACCAGAATGCCATCTTTACTTGTGTTGTACACTGTGTATGATTGCATGAGAACAAACAAAAATAACCAAGTACTCTTGCTAGGTAGAAAGAAAAAGAAACAAGATGTTAAAAAAATATTTTTTTCTCTTTGTGGATGAGGGAAGCACACTGGAGGATGGGAGAGTCAGTAATGTATAAGCCTAGTGTTATGGGACCTTACCCATCATACCATAATGGACTATTCCATACGTAATAAATACTGCACCTCAAGAGGAAGCAGGGAGTTCAGTCTGAAATCTGGAGTGATGTCTGTCAGAAGTCCGTCAGGAGTCAGTCAGCCGAGTCAGAGGCAGCCCGAAACAGAGTCGCGTTCAGACAATTACTACAAGACATTGGAATAGTGATACTGGTCGAGACTACATTGTTCTCCCTACTAAACCTGATTGTTCGTACTAACACTTTCTACTTCTCTGTATATATTCCTGTTTGTAATATACCTGTGTTATTCCATATACGTGTTCGAGTTCTTCTTTATTGGTTCTATCTTGAACTATCACCACGGTAAAAGGAACCAGACCATAACACCTAGTGTATAAACCTTTTTGTTGAGTCAACCTGGGACTGATGATGGACTCTGTGACTACCTGCCTACTGCCTTGTGTAGATTTCAAGTGTTATAATCTGCTTCAAATTAGACCTCTTTCTAATTCATTCCACATCAGAACCTATCAGCCAGATGCGAACACCACAAAAGCAAAATTAAAAATAAAAATTTGCTTCCTGCATGGAGATTCCAAATATCAAATCTAGCTCACAAAAAAATCCCCTAAAATATAAAATAAAATTTAAATGTCAAACATTGCTACTAGAGCAAAACCATGACAAAAAATGCTGAGTCATGTGTCAACCCTGACTGTTTAAGAAGACCCACTCACGACACACTAGATGGACACAGGTTAATTGACTCAACACAAGCTTTAACACCAGGCCTATCGATTACTGACTCTCGCATTCTCCAGTGTGCTTCCCTCACCCACAAATACAAAAAGTATTTTATTTTAAATATATTTTGTTTCTTTTTCTTTCCACCTAGCAAGCAGTACTTGGCTATTTTTGTCTGTTCTCATGCAATCATACACAGTGTACAACACAAGTAAAGATGGCATTCTGGTTCTTCCAGGTAAGAATGCACCTTCTCTTTTGGAGAGTTTCCAAGGGAATCAAGTCATATAGATTAATAGACTTTCCTGGTTTTCTGCTGAAGAAGGAAAATTGTATTCGGTTCTCAGATTTCACACTTTGCAAGTTTTTCTGATTAAACCCTGAAATTCAGTATAAATAGCATGTGGTTAGATAGAAGAAATGATAAATTGATTCTAGATGCAGATTCCTACCATTCAATCTGGGTTAATTGGTTGATCCATCATTTATAATGTTGAAATAGATAATTACTTTCTGAACACCCTAAGATTTTGTATTTCTTTTGGTAATAACGCCAGATCATTGCAATACTTACACAAATATATAAGTTTTATATTTTTCAATAGCCATTGACTTTTTATGGGTCCTGCAAGTGCTTTCTGAAAGTGCAGAATAAAATCAGCTGACTGAACTTGATAGTAATATGCATTAAAATAAATGAGCTGATGCCTTTGTCATGGTTTCATAGAATTATAGATAAAGCAGAGTTATTCCCATGATAGGAACCATTATCTTAAAAGATGTCTCTTGGTAGAATCGCATAATGAATATTGGCTAGAATTAAGTATTGCGTGGAATTATTTTGTGGGAATTTTTTTATCTCTTCTGAATCATCTCCCAACAACAGAGAATTGAATACGGCATTGCAATAAGCAAGAATTTGCTGCAAAAATAAAATGGTGAAATTTTTCTTTCATTACTTTCCAACAGGTCAAAACTGGTTGAATCCAATTTATTAAAAAAAAAAATGAGGATACAAAATAAACTTGTAAAATCTAAAATTCTGGAGCTGTAAGTCAGCATATCTGTTTCTGGCATGGAGAATGGTATAGGTAATCATGACACCCCAAGCAAGGCAATAAAGTTACTAAGAGGCAAAGGATTACTGAGTGTGTTAATATATGAAAATATGAGAAAAAAATACTGTTAAAGAGAGGAATCAATAAAACACCAAGAATTAAGAAGACAGAAGGTAATGATTGATATTGCTTTTAAAATTCTACACTGTATGAATGGTGAGAATTTAAGTATTGTCCAGTGAATGTTGTCTTGAGATATACCAATTTCTTGAAGATAATACACTTCACAATTGGCATGAAAGTATTTATAGAAAAGACACAGGAAAGCTACATTTTGGCAATGGGAAAGTGACTGAAGCCGAAATGATCAGGTCAGGACCAATAAAATTATCTGTGTCAATAAATTAGTATATCCAGGAGGCTTTGCTGAATTTTGTTTTCTTCTTTTTTTTAATCATTTCATCCCAAGCAAGGCAATAAAGCTACTGAGGGGCAAAGGGTTACTGAGTGTTAAAGAATATGAGAAAAACTAATATTAAAGAGAGAGGACAATAAAAAAAAATAAGAATTAACAAGACAGAAGATAATGAATGACATTGCATTTAAATTTTTGAAGATCAAATTTGACTAGAAATCAAGAAGTGAAAAGAGAGTTCCACAAGCAAGTATTGCTTCAGAAGAAACTGTCAACATAATATTTATGGTTACATGTAGCCATTTCAACCATAAAATGATGAGACCTTTCCACCAATCTAGTATTGTGCTTAAATTCATAAATTCTAGTTACAGCATCTGCTTTTATCAAGTGATCACCCATCTAGATACTGATCAGATTCACTGTTGCTTAACCAATGTTTCAATATGATATGGCTATAAGTTGTCGTAGGGTTAGAATATCTGGAATTAGGCTTCCATCATTTAAAAACTATGAAATGCCCGAAAACAGAAATACAGCAAAAGAAAAAATAAACTAATCTTGTTATTTACTCCCCTGCTATGATGTTGAGATATGGCACAAGGCCAGTTTAATGTGAGGAACTCAATCCTGTGCACTTGGACTAAGGCTAAAAATTGCCCAATCCCTGCAACCAATGTCCTACTGATGTTGATATTCCACTGATTCTTCCTCTTTTGTGCAATGAGGGAGTTACTGCTCCAGGGTTTGAATCCCCAGGATAAAGTATCTCTCATTTATTTGTTGTGTGTCCTGTTCAATTACAGAAACACAACTGAGAGATAAAATGTAGTTTGTCCGTCTGAAGGCAGATAATACACTTCACAATTGCCATGAAAGTATTTATAGAAAAGACACAGGAAAGCTACATTTCGGCAATGGGAAAGTGACTGAAGCTGAAATGATTAGGTCAGGACCAATAAAATTGCAGATTCTTCTTTGGATTTTATCAAGAATCTCTAAATATATATCAGGAGCACCAGACCAGATATCACAGCAATATTCAAAGCAAGAACAAATGGTGAACTTATAAATACGTAAGAAAAATAGTCTAGCATAAAACAGTAAATATGAATAGGGATCACTTACTGGGCACAGAGAAAAATGGGTCCAATCCTGCACAGCAAACACTCAAATACTAACACCTGATTGCAAGACCACCCATGATATTTGCGGATATGGAGCAGACTGTGAGGAGAAATGAAGAACCAGATCAGCTCTATAAGAATCAATAACCACTAGTGTCAGCTTGTGTATAGGCACTGTGGAACTGCAGCACCTCCTATTTTTACTTATTGTTATTGGTAACATCAATATAATGAGTCTTTTTTTTAATTTGTTCTTTATACTTGTAAAGGGTGTTCCAATAATTTGAACCGATTTTAAATGTGAATTAAGTTTAAGCGTCTAATGATGTTTTTTTCTTTTTCTTTCAGATTTGACAGACATTTGGGTGATATTTTTTTATACATAATTATCATGACTTAAATAACATGATCCAATCTGGAAATAAATAAATTTTCACCAATAACACTGATTTATTTACTGCTGACTTTGATCCGTCTTAATGAAACACCCTAGGGTGTCCCAGAGACTGATTTTAAATGTGAATTAAGTTTAAGCATCTAGTGATTTTTTTTCCTTTCAGATTTGACAGACATTTGGGTGATATTATTTTTCACACATAATTGCCAAATAAAATAACATGATCCAATTGAGAAATAAATAAATTTTCACCAATAACACTGATTTATTTACTGCTGACTTTGATCCGTCTTAATGAAACACCCTTTACATTATATAATTAATGTCAGTAGCCATGTTGCATATGAAACATTACAAAAATTCTTGTATGGAACAGTTCCAGTAACGCAGTGTTTGGCTGGTGTGTGTATGCACACATGTCCAAGGAAAGAATCTGAACACTGGTAAGAGAGAGAGCACTGTCACTCATGCAGTGCTGACTCTGTTGTCCGTAGTGTTTATTTTTGACTCAGTATGTGTTGTGCTTAAAAAATTTGTACCATATTCATGGCAGAAGTAAAGGAAGTGTAATGGACAGATATTCTTCCACTAAACACTTAGTAGCTGCTAAATTGTTCAACAAGAAAAGCTTCACTAGTTTTAAGAATGAACTGTGTACAGAAGAGATAGTACTGACCACTGAAGCATATCCCATAATTGACAAAGGAAAGCTTGAAACTGAATTGAAAGTATTCTATTGTACATCCAAAATGCGTGGATATTGCAAATTCATTGAGCTGCTGAAATTTATCCTGGAAAATGATCTAGATGTTGTCTTTAGTGAATTACAAAACTGATACAATTCTTCTTAACAATTAAAATAACCACATCAGAACCAGAATGCTGCTTTTCAACACTGAAAAGAATAAAAAAAACTTTTCTAATGAGCGCTATGTATCTGGAAAGATTAAATGCACTTAAGTGCTTTCAATGGAGAAAACTTTCCTCAAAAGTCATCCAGTTTTCATGGATAAAATTATTAACCTTTTTGCTGAAAGTAAAACAAGAAGAATGGATTTCATTTTCAAATGAATGGATCAAACTTGAACTGTAACAATTTACAAGTAAGTAAAAAAATAATTTTTTGTTTTGGATTTTATCAAGTTTATGTATAAATTTTTGTTTTATGTGTTTGTTTCATTTTATACAATATTAAAAGAATGGCTAAAAAAATTCTGAAGCAGCACCCCCAATAATTTCAGCCATGAGCCTCTACTGATAACCACTTTAGTGCAGTAACCGTATTCAAACTTATATTCAGTCACATTCAAACTCAAACTAAAATTATGGAAATTAAAGAAATTTAAACAGTACCTAAATTAAAACACAACAGATTCCAGAAAGATATGATTTGCAAAGAGATATATGCTGACAGATTTAAAACTAAATATACTAACTTGGATGAGACTGAAAATTCAAAGTGGAACATTTTAAGAAAAGCTCAAGTGACATCAGAAATTGAAATAATCTTAAGATAAGAGAAGTATGAAAAGAGTAGTGGATGATGGATGTAATTCTCAAAATGAAGAAAAAGAGACAGCAAGCAATGCCAAGGAATGGTACAGAATATAGAAATTTATAGAATGTTAAACACAAACAGCAGAAACAAGTGCAGGTACCTCCTGAGTAAGATGATAAACTACATCCAGCAGCAAGGCCTCTGATCAGAAGATTGGATGTTTTGAGGAGTGTGGAACCACTGCTTAACTGCTGTTATTCCTAGGTCCACCCTAACTCAAGGTGGTAGTAACTATTAGGGTCCCTATGAACAAATAGTTAACATCCAAACTGGAATCAAAACACTATGAAATTATAGAATCACATTTTTATAGTAAAAGTACCAGCGGCATATTAAAAAATTAGCAACAATTCTTTCTTTTTATATGCTGTGTCCCTTTAGGATATAGGCGATCGTGGCTCTCCACTTCTCCCTATCCCTTGTGGCTCTCAATAAGTTTCATCTTTCTGCCACCTCCCCCAGACTACGTTCTGTCATCCATTTGCTTATGCTTAACAGGTATGTTATGCAATGCCTTATCTTGTTTCTCTTTCCTTCTATTCAACCTGTGAGTATCAGATTTTCCAGGTCCTCCTTTCTCATTATGTGTCCCAGAAACTTCAGCTGTCTCTTCCTGATGTTAAGTATAAGACTCCTCCTTGTTTGCATCCTCTCCAATACCTCATTGTTGCTCACACACTCATCCCATAATATTCTCAGCATCCTTCTGTAGAACAACATCTCTGTCACCTCAAGTCTCTTCTTTATCTTTGAGGAAATTGTCCAACATTCGCTGCCATAAAGGAGGACAGATGTCACGTAACAGCTCAGTATTCTTTTCTTTTTTACCAAAGAAATCCTCCTGTCTCACAATACTCTGCTCAGCTTTTAGAATATGTCCTTGGCAATCCCAATATGTCTACAGATCTCAATATCACACTTAACGTCTTCTGTCAAAACACTTCCCAGGTATTTAAACTTCCACACCTGCTTGATTTTAGTATCACCGACCTGCAAATCACATTTCAAGCTCCTCTTTTTACTGATGACCATGCATTCTGTCTTCTTGTAGTTTATGCTTAGTCCCTTCTTCTTGCTCTCCTTCACCATCTTCTGTAGGAGATTTTGTAATTTCTTTTCTGTGTCTGCTATCAGTACTGTGTCAGCTGCATATCTCATGTTGTTAAGGTTATGGCTGCCAATGCTAAATCCTGGTAGGGTTTCCAAATCTCACAGAATTGCCTCGTTGTATAGGTTGAATAGGTCTGGTGAGAAGCTACATCCTTGCCTTACACCCCTTTCTATTTTTGTATATTTGCTGTACTCGTTCTCTATGCACATACATCCTGTTTGGTGCCAGTATAGGTTCTTGATTATTCTATCTTTCCCGAATATATTAAGGTTGCTGAGCAGTTCCAACAGATCCTTGTGGCGTACTTTGTCAAAGGCCTTTGTGTAGTCTATGAAACATAAGTAAAAATCATTCTGCATTTGTATTGCTCTTTCTGATAACATTCTGAGCATGAATATCACATTCCTTGTTCCGGTGTCTTTAACAAACCGGCACTGTTCTTGTCTTATCTCTGGCTTGATTCTGCAGAATAGAGATGATGAGTTTTTACGTGGCTCATTAGGCTGATTGTTTGGTGGAGTTCGCATTCGTTTGCACCTGGTTTCTTAGGCATTGCTATGAAGATAGATCTGCCAAAATCTTCTGGAATATCCCTACTGTTGTAGATTTCATTTATTATTTCTGTGATCTTGTCTATGCCAAAGTCATCTAAGGTTATCAACATTTCCGTTACACTTCCATCTGCTTCTGTTCAATTTGGCCAGTGCAGCTTCTAAACATGTCAAGAATCTCATCCATCATGTATTTGTTTTTTCTTCTTTGTCCCTTCTCCTCTGGGATGATATCATTTGCTGATGTCACTAAAGCATCTCTTAGTGTGTCCCCTTTAGAGTTTCCATTGTGCTCCTCATATCTTCTTTTCACATCGTCCATATATTTTTCTTTTAGGATAGGGTCGCTCAAGAGTTTGTTGTATTGCAATTTGGGTGCTGCATTAGGCTTCTTCAATTTCCACAGTTTCACTCTTAGTTTACATATAACAGGATGATGATTGCTTCCGAAGTCGGCACTTGGGTCAGTTTTTCAGTGTATCATTGCATTCCTGAATCTTTTGTTGATAGTTATGTAGTCAATTTGGGTTTTAAATTCCCCTCCTGGACTCCTCTATGTCCATTATCATCTTGGATGTTCTTGGAACAATGTGTTGGCTCTTACCTGGTCATTGGCTGTGCACCATTGGATTCATTTTTCCCCACATTCGTTGTGGGTTCCTAGTCTAAATTCTCCTAATATATCCCCTGTTATCTCCCTGCCTACTTTGGCATTTAGGTCTGCTATGACAATGATGACTTCTTGTGATTTGCATAGAGCCTTGGCACTGTCTAGCATGGAGCAGAAATACCAGCAATACATATTTATAGAGAAAATTATTAATGACTAGCAGTAGAGCCCGGCATTGCCCGGGGATGTAAAAGTAAGAGATAGATCAAGTATCGACCATCATAAAGATTGAAAAATAAAATTGACAAAGATTATTGTTTAAGGTTGACAGACACGCATGTCTTAATTAGTTTTTTGGGGGTTTTTTTTTTTGGTTTTTACGAATTGGTCAAACCCAAACTCAAACAAAAACATTCTTTTCAATTGTTATGAGTCTACCGATTGAATAGAATTTTATTATAAACAATTGTCTTGTAAATGGAATTTTTAAAGCATTCTGAATGCAAAAATAAAGAAAAAAGTGTGTTAGACAATAAGAAACACTACCTGCCAAAAAAAAAAGTGAAGTTTTGTTGAAATCAGTTGACAAATGTAGGAAATCCGATCCCATATATAAACGAACACACACACACCCACAAACAACCTGTGTTTTATAATAAGTATAACTCGATATGAGTTGTCCCCCTTTCATTCTCACGATGCCTCTTAATCGTGTTTTCAAATTGATTTCATGCAAAAACAATTGTGTTTTTCCAATTTTTGGCACAGTCAGAACCACCGCAAGGTAATTTTACGTAGTCCTGTGAGGTTTTGTTGAAATCGGTTGAAAAATGTAGGAAATCTGATCCAATATATAAATGTACAGACACACACACACACACACACACACACAACCTGGGTTTTATAATAAGTATGATTCCAAGAAAATTAAATTTTGGCATTAACTGACCCATAAGGAGTTGGCATGCTGCTAAACAAACAAACAGTAGAAAAAATGCAGGTAAACAAAAAAGGAATGGCTCAATGAAAAGTGTGCAGAAATAGAAATAACAGAATAAAAGATGTACACATGAATAAGATGCCACTCCTCTATCTTTCCAAGAGCCACATCAGGATGAAAATGGAGTACTGCTGTCATATTTGGGTGGGAGCTGCCCAGTCTCAACAAAGTTCAAAAGTGTCTCCGAGTCCTTTTGGGTGACAAATTATTTTCCATTCTACAACTTCTCTCTCTGATGGTAGTAGTGAGATGTGGAGCAGTGGGATGTAGCAAGTCTCTCTCTGCTTTATCACTACTACCATAGAAAGTGCTTGGACGAAGTACACCCCTTGGTTCCGTCAGGTCTAACCATCAGAACTAGGACCCACCATGCCACATAGCAAACCACCCACAATTCCTTCCATGTTCCATTGAACAGCTTCTTCATGTGAACCACTGCTCTGAGGAACCAACTCCCAAGAAGATGTTTCCCTAATCACTACAATCTTAATCTGTTCAAGTCTAGGATTAACCATTATCTCCTCCTCCTATCCATATAAACTACCCTGTCAGAGTTACCTCCTCCTAGGCTTCTTAAACCGGAAGAGAACAGGTCATTTTGACCTCTCGTTTGTGCTCCCTACATGCTGTTAACCCGAGGTAGAGACTAGCAAGTTACCTTTTCAGTTTAGTTATATTACGAACCTAGTCATAATATACTTCTAGGCATTTTTAGGCCTTAGTTTCCTTTTAGCTAATCTCGACATTTTTTTATATAGACTTTACTGTGTTAGCTTTGCCAATCCTCTTGCTAGTCTCCCTTACCACAAGACAGTGACTTCTCGCTAAATTATGGTCGGCGACTGAAACGGTCGGTACGCAGGCTCCTGGCCTTCGTGATCAGGACGTCAACCCGGGCTGCGTATTAAGTTACGCTCCCATTTTTTTTTGTCTGCCAACTTGACGATAGTTGGAAACTTTCTTTCTCTCTCTCCTTCGCCTACTACATCTGGCTCCTTGGCCCTGTTCAACGCTCGGCATTCCATCCCTATTGGCTGCCTGTATGTCATCCATAACCTTTCCCGTACACTATGTTAGTAATTATTACGGGAGGTTACTAATATCGGACTCGACCGGCAGACACACAATGCCTGCACTGAACCTTTGACATGCCCAAACATCATCACATTGCCAGTTCCTGTTTCCTTCCTAACACGTCAAGTTGGCATCCCGGCAACGACCAACATCAACCTCAAACTACAATGACCAGCAGCGATTATCTGCAACGACCAACAACGATCATCTGCAACGACCAGCCGCAACCAACTGCATGACCAGCAGCGATCACCTGTAACGACACCTGTAACAACCAACCTCGACCATCAATGCCTGCACCGGAACATCTGCATCTCTACCGTTCCGACCACCTTTATTTCTCTATTACTTTTCTAGAATAAATTAGCTTATATCTTGTATATCCTCATTCTGTCAACTGTTGTTACACCTTGTCAGATTTAACGTCCTCGAAAATGTTAGTGGGCCTCTTGTGATCTCATCACCCTCTTGTGATACGTGGGCCCTCGAGGGGTCCGCTACAACCCCTTAACATAAGCTCCTGCCTCAAGTGACCCCCAGGCCTTCTACAGAGTTAACCTTACTGTAAAAAACAAAAATATATCAGAGAATTCTTCCACAATGAAAGAGGAAAATCTACAATACAGGAACACATCAAAGGAGCTGAAACATTAAAATATGAGGTATGGTTAGCACTGACCAAGATAAACAGGATAATATATTAGGATTAAGTAATGGTATTAAGTGGGATTCTAACAGATATGCTCTCAGCCTTAGATGATTTTGAGATCAGCAAGATGACAGAAATAACAAATGAAATATGCAATGAAAGAATCTGCAATGTTATCAGTCATGACCTAGCATCTCTAATTCAGTCACTTTCCCATCACCATTATATAGATTCTCTGTGCCTTTTCTTTAAATACGTTCAAGATGAACTTGTTATGGGAATATGCTGGGCAGGTGTTTAGGTGGAAAGCATGTGTCCCCTGGAATGTTTATCCCATAACAACAATGGCAGACTTGCATGTGTGTCTGAGTAATAAAATACAAAGAAAACACAACTAAAAAATCAATATATATTTATATACAAACAATCAATAATGTATTATTAACAAGATAAAAACTTTTCCAGCTTCTTGCTTTCCAATCAACTTTGAATGTCAAAAAATTAAATGCAGTGTCAACCATTATCTTCTGCCCTTTTAATTCCTGATCTTTTTTTTGTTCTCATCCCTTAATAATAGTTTCTGTTTCTCATATTCTTCCACACTCCATAATACCTTGCAGTTTGAAATTCCAAACACCTGAAGAAGGCTGGAGCGTACAACGGCCGAAACATTGTGATAAATATAGCGACAAAGATGAGGACAATAGTCCGAATAATGTAAATAATGCAGTGTGTCACTGTGTGACACTTTTTCAACTTTACTGCTAGAGGCTGTAGCCCAAAACATCAAACCATTTTAGAATCAGGCGAATTAAAAACATTCTGCACAGCAATTCTGAAATTTTGGATTGCCAAGTTTTCATTACTGTGATTGTTTTTAGCAATTTTTTATGTGATTTTTTTCAATAAATTTTTTTTTTTTTGATAACAATTTTTATAACTTAAAAATAAATTTAGAAATAATCAAAATTAATTGCAAAATCCAATTAAAATCACTCATGAAATAAAAATAATTGTTTGTACAGAAAGGACATATATACATCAGATTGCCCTAAAAGGCCCTAAAAATTTTCCCAATCCCCCTGGGGTAATAACATGGATAAGGGACATGGGGAGGGGTAGTTTGGGACCACCTTTGAAAGGTAAGGGAGGCATTTCCTGGGATCATGATGGTGGAGATGGGACATCTGACCTAAAATAATTGCAGAAATTTTGCTCAGGGAGGGTCCTGGTTTTACTCCATCCCTCATTGTATAGGGCTCTTAAATTAACCTATCACACAGACATATGCAGCATTCTCTTAGATGGTCATATGATGACTGACATGAGAACAGGGAGCCTAGGACAAGCCATCAGGGTCCTGTCAACCACCGATTTCTGCCCAATCTATGACTAGGGAAACAAACTTGAAAAATGTCTATGAAGATAGCCAGCTTGAATGTGAGGCTCTTGAGTGATTGGGGTAAAGTTGCCTGCCTGCCTGCATCATGATCTTGTGTCCTTCAGAGTAGATGTAGCCATGATCCAGGAGACAGACTTTGCTGATGTTGGTGCTTGTGTGTTATCTAGGAACTTTGTTTTCTATTTAGCATATGGGGTCCAACTGGTCAAATGTGTTTCTTTGTTAGTTAAATGTTCCATGGATATGAGGTTGGACCATATATATTTAATTTCTTCTATGGTGAATTATTATGAAATTCTGCATTAGCTTCATTAGACATCTTGTTTAATTTAACTACCTGCCAGCCTTTACACTGCAGAACTTGCCTGCTAAACCTGTCTCTATGGAATCCCCACCCCAGCCTCCACCCTGGACAAGACTATCTTCAAGAGTCTTGTTAGCCTTATGTAGCACAATGCTTCCTAAGTATATCTGGGAGATTAAAAGCAAAAAAAATCACACCAAAAATAAATATCATAGAAAATAAGGAAAAGGAAATCAGCCTACAACAATCAATCCAAAAACTGTAAACACTGCCTGGAGAAAAAATACCTATAATTACCTTCCCAGACCAAAACAAACTACTAAATAAACAATCAGAACTCATCTAAAAATGCAGACATGGAAACAAACTTTTACTACGTTACTTAAAAATCAAAACAAAAACAATTAAAATAATTTAATCCAAATAAATAAGTAAATAAACTCAGTAAATAAGAAACAAATTAACAAACTATGCCCACTAAAATAACACAATGCAATAGAATACCCACAATGCATCACTGACCTGTATATATAAAAAGCCAAGCAAAAACACAATGCGCATGGCCGAACAAAAGCATTTAAATAGACTTTCACTTCTGGGTATTGATTTCAACATTTACTTTTATATTTACATTCTATCTTTGGTATTGAAAACTTTAACCCATAAATATGCCATACCTTAAAACTATAGTTTTTACCATATATATATATATATATATATATATATATATATATATATATATATATATATATGGTAAATATATATATATATCTGCAAAGGACAACAGGAATAAATACAAAAAGAAAACTTATCTTAGATATAAATAAGCTCATAAATATTTCTGATCATGTATTAAAATTACATTTTTTAAACATTTTTTACTTTTCTTTAAGATAAATGTAAGAATTTTATATAGCAACAAGTATATATGTGTTGCAAAATAAAACCCCTATATTTGTCTTGATAAAGTCCATCAGAGGACAAACGCATTTGTAAGGTAACATTTATTTTTATCTTTATTTATATATATATATATATATATATATATATATATATATTTTAATATATTTTTTTAATATATATATTTATTTTTTATCTTTATTTATATATATAAATATATATATATATATATATATATATATTTTTAATATATTTTTTAATATATATATTTATTTTATCTCTATTTATATATATATATATATATATATATTTTAATATATTTTTTAATATATATATTTATTTTTTATCTTTATTTATATATATAAATATATATATATATATATATATATAAATAAAAGTGAACATAGAAGTCAACACTTAGAGGCGACAGTCTGTTTCATGCTAGACACACGCTCTATCTCTGATATTGAGTAATTTATCCCATAAATATAGCACATCTTAAGACTATATTTCTTTATATATATATATATATATATATATATATATATATATATCCACCTGACCATGAAAAACACATTCTACAGGCTGTCAGAGATGGTCCAGTTATCAGTACACGTCAAGTGGCCCTAGCATATTGTACATCACATAGTAATGTATGGAGGGTATTTCAAGAGCATCTCCTGTATCCACATCATTTGTAAATGTGTTTAGGGTCTTTTACCCTCTGATTACTCATCACAGGAGATCCTTTGCTGATAGTTTATTACACAAACTACCAATCCTTATTTGTCTCTTCAGTCTTGTTTGAATATTTACCTTGTTTTGGTGCCAGGAACCTGTCCCCAAAGTTAAAAAATTTTTTTCAGTTTTTATCTGTGATTGTATATTTCCCAGCATGGCAATAAAGTCACTATACAGTTACTTATAATAACAATTAAAATAAAGCAATTAAAGCAATTAATCAAAAGTCCAGAAAATTATTATTAAAATGGTTCTGGTTAATTCTGGTTAATAATAATAAAATGCTATGGTAAACAATAGTAAATTAATTACCAATACTGTTCAAAACTGCAAGCCACCTGCTTCAATGATTTGCTTTTTTAAGTAAGTGTATGTGACTTTATTGCCACATATATATATATATATATATATATATATATATATATATATATATATATATATATATTGAAATAATAGGAAAGGACAGTCAGATTTATAATACAGAGTTCTTTAATATTTATTTTTTTATTTTTAAAAAACAGTGCTCGATACAAAGTAGAGCATAATATTATAATAATTATTTTTTAAAAAATATATCTCTATCATGACACATAAATTACTGTTTCGTAACCAAAACTTAAATCCTAAAAGAAAATTATAATAATATATATATATATATATATATATATATATATATAAAAGAAAGAAGTTGTAGTGGTTCCAACGAGAGAAAAGTATGTATATTAAAAAGAAGAGAAGAGAGGTGCCACAAACGTTTTTGGTTGTAATGTGGATTTTAAAAAAAAAATATTATGCTTTATTTTCCATAATTTTACTACACATCTTTCTGGTCTCATGACCATCCTCAGGTAAAAGCGGAGATTTGTACATATTATTAAAAATAATTAATTTTTTCCTTATGTTTTTCAATGTTAAATATTCTCGATATGAGACATTCTCTGTTTTTGTGTTAGTAATCCAAATATCTTTCTTGAATTCTATGATATAAAATGACAATTGTAAAAAATCTTAGATTTTACCGACATGTTTCATCTTCTGTCTTTTTCAAGTCAAAAATGAAATTGAAATGTTTCTAAGATTTCTAAGATTTTTTTTCCTATTGTCATTTTATACCAATCTGTCTTGTCCACAAAACTGATCTGGGAATTTAACTATATATATATATATATATATATATATATATATATATATATATTTATTTATATATATATATATATATATGCATATATATATATATATATTTATTGAATAATATAGACGTATTGTGTCTAGTTATCTATTTATGCAGATTTTATCACAGTTACAATAAGTTTGACTTTGTAAATTACCCCTGAAGATGATCTTAGTAAATGTCGAAACTACTTGGGTTAAAAAATCTACTGAACTTCCTTGATGAATTTCATCTCAGCATCAAGAAACTGATTACATGACTGGAATGGATCAGTACAAAAATAAGTAGACACAACATGTCTATATTATTCAATAAAACATGTTTGAATGAAAATATGCTGCCTAAATATATATATATATATATATATATATATATATATATATATATAGGGTGCGACAGATACATTGTCATCTAAATTATGCAAAAATGGTAATAACACTGACATCTCATTTTAACAGATATATTTATCAAATTTAAGCTAAAATATCTTCAAATACTAAAGAGTAAACTTATACAGAAAAATTGCCATTAGCTTCAAACATGGCCTCCAAACAAGTTTGGAATCTCCTGCATCTCTTCTGGATGGTCTCCTTGTTGAATGCTTTAGCAATCCTTGCCTTCTGTTCATCTTTGGTATTACAAGGAGTTTTGCTGGTCTCTTGCTCAACTGTGCCCCATGCATAATAATCAAGGGGGTTGCAGTATGGGGAGTTAGGTGGCCACTTTTAATGGGGGATAAGGTCATAGAAATTCTCTGACAGCCATGATTGGGTTCTCCTGCTTGTATGGGATGGTGAAGAGTCCTTCTTACAGATATAGGGTCTTCCAGCACTTAACCTCTTGGCCCAAGACAGCACTTCCTACTCAAGACATGTGATGTAGGACTCCATGTTAAGTTTGAGGCCCTCATCACAAATTTGGGAGTTTTTTTTCTCCTCAGAGTGAGTTTTCTGAGTTGCTGTACTTCATTATCATCATTAATCTCATCCAACTGTTTCTGAATCACCTGCTCAGTCCTTAGATTGACAGCCAAACACTCTAAAATGTTCGTATTGGAGCTTCTGGCATGAAAGCCAAGTGGTACAGCATGGTGTTTCCAAATTTCTGGCAGAGTGAATTGCATCATGGTGCTCTTTTTTCCACAGATTGTGTCCAGTTGATTCTACTATATTGTGCAGTCAACAAATTCAAAAACAATCAATGCACATATGCAAAATTAAGAATATAATATGGTAGTAACATACCCATTCTACCCTATATAGGTAGAGAGAGATACATATATATTGAATAATATAGATATATTGTGTCTACTTATTTTTATACAAATACTTAATGCAGATTTTATTGGAGTTCCAATAAGTTTGTCTCTGTAATCTACTCCTGAAGATGATCTTAGAAAAGATCGTAAGTACTTGGGCTTAGAAAATACTGCTGCTACCTTGATGGAAAGGATCAGTATAAAAATAAGTAGACACAATATGTCTATTATTCAATGAAACATATTTGAATGAAAATATGCTGCCTATATATGCATATGTATATATATATATATATATATATTTTAAGAAGTGCTATATTTATGGGATAAAGTGCTCAAATCAGAGATAGGCGTATGTAAATATAAGTATAAAAGTGAACATGGAAGTCACGCTTTCCTGATTATGGCCATGCTGTCTGAAACTAGTCATAGGAACATATTTGAAATAATAAAACAAAAAAATAATAATATACAACCGAGTGTGTCTGAAAATTTTAATTTTTTGATATTTTTTATTGTTCACTATATATATATATATATTCACTTTGCAATTGAAATTAAGATATTTGCACTGTTTAATGAAAATAAACATTGTTCATTCTTTGGTGAGTCAGTTTTAGCATATTTTAAATTCTGTTGTGTTAATAGGACTCACCTAGATTATATCAATGGATTACTACCTATATATATATATATATATATATATATATATATATATATATATATATATATATATATAGGTCTCTGCATTCAACATGATCACTTGATAAGACACCAGAAGTGTTGAAAAAAATGGCTATTTTTGTAGTTTTTGAATACATAATTATATCTGCTCTACTCTGTATTGAGCACTCTTTTTAAGAATAGTATTTGTTGGTTGTTGGAATTTATTCCATATACACCTATCCTATGCTTGAAAATATATATATATATATATATATATATATATATATATATATATATATTTGATTGGATTGATGTGAGTTTGTGACCCTGGGTTTCACGCTTTTCACAAACTCACATCAATCCAACCAAATATTTTAGCTCTATCTCTGATATTGAGCACTTTCTAATAAGTACCACGCATATAATATATAAATAATTATATATATATATATATTTATTTATATTTATATACACACATTTTTCACATATATATATATATATATACATATATATATATATATATTGTTAATTTGAAATACTGTTTTTGCAGCCAAAATTGCTGTTTTTTCAGTGCTTTTAAGGCAAGAAGGCTTTGTGGTAGAGTGCTCAATATCAAAGTTAAAGATAGAACTTTAATAAAATTAATATGAAAATCTTTTTCACTTAACTCATGCTTACTTTGGAGTTTCTTAGCTATATAGGTATTCATTGGAACAGAGTTAAACTACTGTCATTTCTAGATTTTCTTGTACTTTTGCTGTGGTATGAGTGCATTATTTATTTCCTTTTGCGTTGAAGAATGTTGATTGATTGCTGATTTCTCTTCTTTTTTACTTTTCCTCTTATTTTCTCTCTTTTTTTTCTTTCCTCGTCTTCTTCGTTGGTCTCTAGTTTATAGTTGACCATTTAATTTAGGTTATGGTTGCAGTTTAATGTGTGTATATATGTTTGTGCAGGTGTGTGTTTACGCACATATCTATGCATATGCACATACACAAGCAGGTACATACCCACTCAACCACATATGCATGTTTGTGTATTCATGTATGTGCATCTAACTGGTGTGTTTGTGTGTGTGTTCATGTTAACTGTATTGTACGTTTAACTGTGCTTTTGTGTAAATTCTACATGTATTTTTTTTTTTAGTTGGTTGTATTATTTCTCTTTACTTAGTGTTTGATACTTGTCTCTAGGTTTGTGAAAATAGATTCTTGTTGGTGATGTTGCTAAACCAATTAATTGTATCTTTTGTGCAGGTGTGTGTTTATGTTCGCCTCTATGTATGTGCACACATGCATACAACTGAACACAAGTTTCAAACACTAGATAAATTTAAAACACTTGGAAGGTGAAGGAAAAGGAAGAGAAATCATCAATCAACACTGATCAAAAACGAAAGCAAATAAATACACAAGTAGAATCGAGAAATAATAGCAGTTATAGATAAACCTTTATAGCTATGAAACGCCAAAGTAAACATGAGTTATGTGAAAAAATCTAATTCTATATATATATATATATATATATATATATATATAAAACTAACATTCTCCCCTCTTTCTCTCTCTCTCTCTCTCTATATATATATATATATATATATATATATATAAACTAACATTCTCCCCTCTTTCTCTCTCTATATATATATATATATATATATATATATATATATATATATATATCGCACATATAGTACTGGTGTTCATAAAACACTGCTCGATGTAATATAACAGAGCTATTAAGTATCTATTAATAAATATTCATATTATCTCTCACTGAGAGCACAGCTGCCATTTTCATGCACAATGCAATCTTCAGGTGTTGAGGATTGACTATACTCAGTCTACACTTAGCACCTGAAGATTGTGTTATGCATGAAAAATCCAAGTCATATTATCAGTAAGGGATAATACATATGTATATTTATTAATATATATATATAAAAGTAAACATTGAAGTCAACACCCAGAGGCAATAGTCTGTTTCCTGCTAAAAGCAATTGTCAGGCCTGATGATAGTGTTTAACATGAAACAGACTGTTGCCTCTGGGTGTTGGCTTCAATGTCCACTTTTTATATTTATATATGCTATATCCCTGATATTGACCACTTTAACCCATAAATATAGCATACCTTACAACTATATTTTATTATATATATATATATATATATATATATATATATATATATATATATATATATATACAGTGTAACCCTAATATAAGAGACCCGGATATAAGAGAAACCCTGATATAATAGAGATTTTCTCTGGTCCCAAATTAGAGCCTGTGTTAATGTATAATATAGACCAAACCCGGATATAAGAGACTTCTTCTCCGGTCCCACAACTCTCTTATATCCGGGGTTACACTGTATATATATTTATCATATGTAATAAATATATATATATATATATATATATATATATATATATATATATATATATATATATATATATATTTATTATATTTATTATATGAAAAGATTACTTAGCTTTTAAATATTGATTTTGTCCCAACATTGATGTTCCTTGTTAAAATTTCTTCAGGTTGTGGTTTTAAATGGTATTGCCAATTTATTTAAATTTTTCACGTTGTTCCCTGTCTTTTTTCAATACACGTTTTTTATTTCATTTTCCTTAATGAAGAATAATGGGTTGATACCAACATATTAACAAATATTTACTTTATTACTTTAATAATAATATAACATAAAAAATTAATTGAAATATTAATGAAAAATATTAACTAAAATATTATAATTTTATTAATAATAAAAATTAACAAATATTACAATTTCATTAATAATATAACATAGCATAACAATTTCTATATAAACCATAAAAAAATGTAATTTAATTTTGAAGAAAAAATTTACAACTGGAAGAAAAATCTACAGCTGAAAAAAATGAAAGATGTAAACAAAAGCAAGGTTTCATGAATGTGAGCATGTACATTAAATTCATCAATATGCACATATACAAAATGGAATAAAAAAGCAGATTGAAAAAGACAAGGAACAAAGTGAAAAAAAATTGGAAATATCATTTAAAATCACAACTCCTGAAGACTGGAATTTTTACCAAGAAATTTTACTAAGAAACATCGATGTTAAGTAATCTTTTCATATAACATTAACACTGCATTTTTTATATTATTTTAATATTTCTAATATTGAGCACTATATATAAATATATTTGCTTTTACATAAATCTTATATGTTATATACATATATATATATTCTTAGGACACTTGTGAGATGATGTGCCTAAACTTTTGACTGTAGCTATCAGTAAGGAATCTTCCTTGACTAGCCAGCAGTCAATACCCCATCCATCCTTCACCAAATTGCTATCAACAAGCACTATTGTTTCACTCCGTCAACTTTTTGTTTTATGTATATTTCTTTCTCAAGCAAATGGAAAAAAGGAAGTGATGTTTCACATACAGCTTGCTTACAAGCAGAACTGTTCATAACCATTTTCGGTTTTCACCCATTGAAGTGCAGTTGAAATGCACCGAAACAAAGTTGCATCTTTCTAGTGAATAAACTATTTTTGTCTATATGATAAAATTATAATAAATAATATATAAATAAATATATATATATACTTGACTCTTTATATATATATATATATATATGTCAACTTGATAATCAATAATAAAAATTTTTTTTAATTTTTTAAAGAGATTAAAAAAGAAGATTACTAGAAGTAAACTTATATTTTAAAATAAAATTTTATTCTTTTAATGTACTTTCTATGAATATTTTTCTAATCGACTATTTCATAGAAAATCCCCGAAATTTTAATAAAATTTAAATCACTAACAAACATCAAATTAAATTATTTGTAGACAGTTTAGAGACATTCAAATTTATATCAAACATTATAATCTTTATGAACCCCCAAAATAACACTTTCAAAGTAAAGCAAAATAACAGCGTCTGTTTCTAGCCTTTTTTTACAAAGTAAACATGAGTTATGTGAAAAAATCTAATTCTGTATATATATATATATATATATATATATATATATAAACTAACATTCTCCCCTCTTTCTCTCTCTACATATATATATATATATATGTATATATATATATAAACTAACATTCTCCCCTCTTTCTCTCTTCTTCCTTCAATATTTTCTCTCTATGGTTTTTCTTCTCTACCCCTTCGATATCAATCTATAACTTCCGTTAAGTTAACCGTTTAAATGTGTCAATATCTGCTAACTCACTCATGTCTTCTCTCTCCCCCCTCACTTCCTCACTTCATTAATTTACATATGTTTAATACGGCCCGTTAAAAATGTGTAAATTTTCTTTTCATTTTTTGTTTGGAAGTAAAGTCTGATGATCCAGTCCTTTAAAAGGGCTGTGGTGAAATAATTTATTACATGGTCTGTCTTTCTTTAAAATATATATATATATATATATATATATACTTGACTCTTCAATAGTTTCCAATGTATGAGGGTAAAGCAACTCATTTCTTAGAATGAACAGCCTGACTACCTGCACATATGATTTGATTCATAGTTAGCCCTACTATTTAATCTATAGCTAGGGGAGAAGAAATGGATTCATGCCTTTCTTAAGGGTATTTGTGCAAAAGTGAACTCTGCATATTGATTTACTTCCTGCACTGATAATCACTACACTACATCCACTTCAGAACATTAATTGGCCTTAATTCAGTCCTGAACATGAGTGAATGTTAGTCGTTAGAATTCTAATAATTTAGAATGCCAATTATGCTGTCCTTGGACATTGTTTTTAAGTGAATGCTATGAAATTGGCATCTCTAAGGAAAGTCACAGATCTGGGTTGATTGAATTAATTTGCCAAAAGTACAAAAATAATAATGGAGGCATTTCCACTTGCAAGTGTATTTTTCTAACTAACAAGTGACAATCAGTGAAACCAAAATAAACTTCATGGTTGTTGATTGATTGATTTGCTCATTTACAACATTTTGTCAGTTATTTAAAGCCAAAATGTATTTCAGATTGTAGGTGGTTGTTTACAAAATGGCCTCCATCTGACTACTGACTACCAGTGATTGAGCAGGTTTTTTCAACATAATATAAACATCAAACTTTTCAAGTACATAATTTAAATGCACTTGATACAGATTTAGGAACATTCATCTAAATCAGTGGTTCTCAACCTTTTTTTACCCATGGCCCCCTTTTCCCTTCTTTTTTTCTTGATGGACCCCTTAATAGCTATTTGATATAAGACAACAATATTCTATTTTTCACTAATAAAAATTTTGAGCTTTTAATAATCAAAGAAATATTATATAATTAAACTTTATTGTTAAATGAAAACTAATGCAAATAAATTATTCTAAAATTATAATAATAATAATAATAATAATAATATCAGGTCATCCCATAAGTTCTGTCCGAATTTTGAATAAAGAAAACAAGCGACCAAATGTTACATTTAATTACAGATTCAATCAACAATGTATTTTCCCTGATTATCTATGACTTCCTTCCATCTATTAACAAGCTTACTAATTCCATTACTGTAAAATTCTTTTGGCTTTGATTCGAAGAACTCACAAATGTCAGTTTTAACCTCTTCCTGTGTTACAAAAGCTGTTTCTTCCAAATGATTCTGTAAGCTACGAAACAAATGCTAGTCTGAAGGAGCAAGATTGGGAGAATAAGGTGGATGAGGAATTTTCTCCCAACCAAGTTCTTTGATCTTTTGTGATGTGATTCTTGCTGTGTGGGGTCGCACATTGTCCTGATGAAACATCACTTCTTTTCGATTCACTAGAGCAGGTCTTTTTTTCCTCAAAGCTTGGTTCAAACGCTCTAATTGCTGACAGTATATTTGAGCATTAATTGTTGCATTAGGTGGTAAGAATTCAAAGTGGATTATTCCTTGGCGATCCCACCAGATTGAAAGAAGAACCTTTTGCCCATGAAGTTCCCTTCTTGGCTGTGGCTGGGGTCCTTCCCCTTTACCAAGCCACTATCTACGACGCTTAACATTTCGATAAAAGCTCCATTTTTCATCGCCAGTCACAAGTCTATCCAAAAAAGGTGAAACAAGTTGGCAAGAATGGAGAGAAGAGCAGATGTCAACTCGGGATTTGATGTTGTTTTCAGACAATTCATGAGGCACCTATTTTCCAAGTTTAGGAACTTTTCCAAGTTGTTGAAGATGATGATGAACAGATGTATGGTTTGAACTGAGAACCACTGCCAATTCCTCAACTTATAAAGCAGGATTTTCTTCAAGGGCTGCTTCAAGAAGCTTTTCATCAAACTCAACTGGACGTCCGGTTCAATCTTCATCTTCAAGGCTGAAATCTCCACCTCTGAATTTTGCAAACCATCTTCTGCAAGTTCTTTCATTCACACATTCCTTTCCATAAACTGAGTGAATGTTTCTAGCCGCTTCAGCTGCTGAGTTTCCTTTCTTGAACTCGTAAAGCATTATGTGCCTCAAATGATTCTTGGGTACTTCCATGTTAGCAGGGTTTTAATCAAACAAAATTTAATTTTATTGTTCTCTGAAATAAAATTTGTTCAGTTTAAATGCATCTAAACATAAAAATAGTGTTCAGCTTCATTAGACATTATAAAATACTCTTTAAATTTCGTTCATTTTAACAAAAAAAGTTAAAATTCGGACAGAACTTATGGAATGACCTGATACTAATAATAATAATAATTATAGTAATAATATTTTTTATTAACCAATATCTTGTATTACAATGTTTCTTCCATGGTCAAAGCAGAGCTCTTCAGGCAATTGAATTCACTGCAGCATTTATTTATGCACACTGGTTAAGAATTTTAATAAACCAATTTAAGTTAAGTGTGTGATTAGAAAAAAAAGAAAGGCATATATATTCAATGAGATTCTTGTGATTGATGCTGCCCAGCAAATTTCTTTATATCTGGTTCTATCGATGTTAATGATAGTCGAAGATCATCTCTTTTCGCAATATCAAGTCTATTGCAAACTTTTGATAAAAGTTGAGAAACACAACTAAATTCCGATTCAACAAGATAAGATGTTGGAAAAGCAATGACATAGAGCTGTACTTTATTCCAGAGTAAAGGGTACTTTGTCGCAATATCATTTGTTTTCCATATATTGTACTTTCCATCTGGGAATTTTGCACGCATTATTTCATTACCTTGTAATTTGATGAGGGGCATTTAATTTAATTTTTAATAATAAAAATCATTTTGAGTTGGCTTTCTTCATGGACCACCAAAATATCATTGTGGACCCCCAATTTGTTATATTTTGCCTGGGGTCCCCCAGAAATATTACATGGATGCCCTAGGGCCCATGTGCACCCCAGCTGAGAACCCCTAGAAAGAATATTAGTCTAAGGATTTTTGTCTAAGGAATATTCATCTAAGGACATTGGTCTATGGAATTTTCACCTAAAGACATTGGTCTATGGAATTTTCACCTAAGAACATTGGTCTATGGAAATTTCACCTAAGGACATTGATCTATGGAATATTCACCTAATGACATTGATCTATGGAATATTCACCTAATGACATTGATCTATGGAATATTCACCTAAGGACTTTGGTCTATGGAAATTTCACCTAAGGACATTGATCTATGGAATTTTCACCTAAGGACATTGGTCTTATGAAATTTTCACCTAAGGACATTATCTCACTTGTTCTCACGGAACCCTTTGGGACCTTTTGTGGAACCTTAGAGTTCTAGGTAAGCCCAGTTGAGAAACGCTGCTCTAGACAAATATTTCTTAGACATATATTCTTTAGATGAGTATTCCTTAGATCAATATTATGAAACCAATATTTCTTAGAGGAATATGTCTTAGATGAATGTTCCTTAGTCAAATATTCCTTAGACACATCTCCTCTTTATCTGTGAGAATGTCATATAGGATTCATTAAATCTTGGATGACTGATATTATGTAGTAGCCCAGCACTCTTTTTGTTTCTAACAAAGCTTTCTGTTTCTTTATATTTTGCTTAGCTTTTGGAAAGCATCTTTCACTATTCCAGTGCACCTTCAGGTTTTTATGTCACATTTTCTATCATCTGTTCAAACACTTCCCAGATTTCTGCACTTGCTACATTTTGATGTCTCTGTTTCATATTTCACATTTTGGGCTGTCCCTTCTGCTGACAACTTTAGATTCTATTTTCTTACAGTTGATGGTTAGTCTTTTCTTCCTGCCTTCCTTTCCCACTTTGTCTGGAAGTTCTTGCAGTTTTCTTTCTGTGTCTGCTATCAACACGGTATTAATTGCATAGCACTGCACTGTGGAAGCGACTTCCTGATCATTACAGTCTTAAGCTTTAACACACTGGATTATTCACTATTTTCCTTTCCCCTACGTTGTTTTTCAAGGCTCCTCTATTTAATTTCAGTCATGATCACTTTTTGTTGCCATATCAGGATATGACAACACAACTGCAAAATTAAAAAATCATTCATTCATCTGAGTCACTTGCAATGGCAGTATAAAATTTTTGCTTTACAAACGAAATCACCTCCAGAATGTTAAAAGTTAATCTGATCAAGTCTAAGGTTAAACATTATCTTCCCCACTTATCTGTATAAACAGTGCCTCTTACTCTGTAACACTTTACCTCAAGTGGTTTCCAGGCCTTGTACAGAGTGAACCATACTATAAAAAAATAAAATAAAAGGTATATCTTAAGTTGTGTCCACCAGTAAAAAATATCTGGTAGGAAAAAAGATTACTTTGCCATGAATTTTAAATAAATCCAGCGATAAGAAGCACACTTGATTTCCACTTGTTTTTTTTTTTTTTGTGTACATCCTTGATTTATTTTCTCTCTATATTTAGATGGTTTGTTCCAAGCAAATTATGTGGACAATTCTAAAATCTTTCCCAAATAAACCAAGGTTTCCTAGCAGTTCAAATAGATCTTTGTATCATATAAAATATTTAAATATTTCTTTTTCATCATTTCACCCCAAGCAAGGTGGGAATGCCACTAGTATGCAGCAGGTTATAGACCGTGAAGGTGAGAGAAAAAAATTGGTTATAGGGAGATTCAGGTAAGGATAAAAGATGAATGGGATTCAAGAAAATAGAAGATGGCGATTGACATTGCATTTAATTTTTTCAAGATTGTAGTTTTTAAGGAAGCAAGTAAACTGAAAGTTGTTCCACAGGTGGGAAGTGCAAGGGAAGAGATTGTTGAAGTAGAAGAGGTGTTTATATTTAACTATTTCGACAGTAAAAGGGTGGGACCTAGATGCCAATCTAGTAGCACACTTAAATTTTCATAGTTGAGGTACCAGGAAAAAAGCTCATCAGCATAGTTGCCATGAAAATATTTATCAAAAGACAGAAGGAGGCTACATCACATCTGTGAGAAAGTGACTGAAGTTGAGATGCCAATTACAGATCCTTCTTTGGATTTTGTCAAGAACCTTGAAATGAGTAGCAGGAACAGCTGACCAGATATGGCAACTGTATTCAATGCACAGATAAATGGTAGATTTATAAATATGCAAGATGGACTCTGACGAGAAAAACCTTCTGGAACAACTTCTAATGTCTTCTCATTCTCGTTCACACCTAGTAGTTCCTTGCATCTTAGTGGCATTATTTTGTGTAGTCCAGGCACCAGGGATAAAAGATTGTCAGAGCAATTGTCATGAAAGTATTTATAGAAAAGACAGAGGGAAGCCATGTCATGTAGGTGAAAAAGTCAAGATGCCAGGTCATGATCAATTACATTGCAGAAGATCCTTCTTTGGATTATATTAAGACCCTTGAAATGAATAGCAGGAGCACCAGACCAGATATGGCAACAGTATTCAATGCATAGACAAATGAAAGATTTGTAAATGTGCAAGATGGGCTCTGACAAGAAAAAACTTCTGGCACGACACAGTGACCCAACTTTCCTTGCAGTAGATGCAGCTATTGATATCATATAGTTGTTCCATTTAAAGTCAGTTGAAAACATGAGGCCAAGAAGGCACAGTTTGTTGCCCTACAAAAGTTTAGCTATTGAGACAGGAGTAAATGGTAATTTCATCTGCAAAAATGCCTACTTGGGAACTGATGACATCAGAAAGATCATTGATGAAGATCAGAAACAGTATAGGACCCAGGATAGAGTTTTGGGGAATACCCGCTTTTGTGCAAAAATCTGATGAGATCAGGAAGAACATTGATAGGTATTCCTCAAAATCAGCATGGATGTAAATTTATACAAACTTTGTTAATAGAAATTATGGTTTTGACCTAAAACAAAACAGATTTTAGAAGCATTTAAATTAATCCTTTGCTTTATTTATTTACTATCTTGTGTTTTGTTTTTATGTAAGCAAATTAGTATGTTTTTTAGTCACTGGCAAGTTTTCAATGTCTACTGACTAATGGGCTTACAGTCAGTAAAATCTTACAAAAATAAAATTTTTTCTTGAATATGGAAGTTTTCAATGAAATATGGAGACCAAAGCTAACAACTAATTAGAGCGTCTGGCCACAAAATAATAAAAAAATAAAAAGCTGCATTCTGTCTAATCAGGGCATCCATATTTCTCTCTGAGATGCTCCAGTTGTGTGCAGAATATATTGAGCCATTTTGATTGGTATTGGTGTAATGTGACAACAAGTCATTCTTAAAAAGATGCTCTCTTGTGGGGTTATTTAGTCAGTAGTGAAACAACAGTGAGCTTATATATTGTGTTACAATTACATTCAAAATGACTTAGTGAGAGAATCTTACTTATTATAAAACGCAGATTGTGTGTGTGTGTGTGTGTGTGTGTGTGTATGTTTATATATTGGATCAGATTTCCTACATTTTTCAACCGATTTCAACAAAACTTCACAGGACTACGTAAAATTACCTTGCAGTGGTTCTAACAGTGCCAAAAATTGGAAAAACACAATTGTTTTTGCACAAAATCAATTTGAAAACATGATTAAGAGGCATCACGAGAATGAAAGGGGGACAACTCATATCGAGTTATACTTATTATAAAACCCAGGTTGTTTGTGTGTGTATGTGTGTGTGTGTGTTCCTTTATATATGGGATTGGATTTCCTACATTTTTCAACCGATTTCAACAAAACTTCACTTTTTTTTTGGCAGGTAGTGTTTCTTATTGTCTTGCACACTTTTATCATTATTTTTACATTCAGCATGCTTTAAAAATTCCATTTACAAGACAATTGTTTATAATAAAATTCTATTCAATCGGTAGACTCATAACGATTGAAAAGAATGTTTTTGTTTGAGTTTGACCAATTCGTAAAGAAAAAAAAAAAACTAATTAAGACATGCGTGTCTGTCAACCTTAAACAATAATCTTTGTCAATTTTATTTTTCAGTCTTTATGATGGTCGATACTTGATCTATATCTTACTGTTACATCCCCGGGCAACACCGGGCTCTACTGCTAGTTCTTTATAACAGGAGAGTCACTTGGATATTTTCTTCTTTCATGTATCATGTCCGTCCTTTCTGGATGTGCACGATCATTGCTTTCTACAAGTTCCTGTCCTTTGTGGCTCTTAGCAATGTTGTTTTTTTTTTTTATCCTTCCCACTTCCTAAGGTCAAATGTAGAAAAATGGATGAAGAGAAGATTGTGTAATGTCAATATTCCAAAAAACAAGAGACTGCCAAAACAAGAAACCAAGATGTCTATATTTCTAAGATGAGGTATTGTAAATATTTACACAATTTACATTGTTCAGACTGTTGTCCTTATCTTCATTTTTATATTCATGACATTTCGACCATTGTATACTCTGACCTTCTTTTGGTGATATATTTTGAAATTTCAAACCAAACCCTTTATTTAGTCTACAGCGTAGATTATTCTAATTCTATGTGCCATAGACATGAATACAATATAAGAATATAGAGAGAGCTAGAGAAAAACAGATATAACGGTAATAGTAATATGAGCTTTGGTAAAAAATTGTTACTGAGATATTTATAAATCCCAAAACTTTACTCATGTCCTCACAGGGCTCAGTGGATAAAAAACATTGGCAGAACAATCCAAAAAATGATTTGACATGTAGAATTGTAAGTTCAATACCTGGCCACAGCTGCTGAAACAAAAACTTGTAGAGTTGAGTTACTAAAAGAAATTAAATGAAACTGAGATATCCAAAAAAGGCATGGCATTTGGAATTAGAATACTCTACCCCTGTGGAATAAATAAAGTGTTCAGTTTGAAATTCCATCATATATCAGCTAAAGAAGACCGGTGCATACCACAACTGAAACGTTGTGAATATGACAATAAAGATGAGGACAACTGTCCAAACAATGTAAATAGTATAAAATGAAATTAAGCATTTGATGAACTGGCTTTTATGTAACAGTGAATTCAAACTTCTATGAGCTGTGTCCCTTCAAATGTGTCATTTTACAATTCCTTCCGACCAACTGTTCCTCTTTCCTTCAATATGTCCTGTCAGTGCCAAATTTTCCAAACCCTCCTCCATTATTATGAGCCTCAGAAATTTAAAGAATCTCTTTCTGATTCTGATTATAAGTATCCTTTGCATTTGCATTGACCTCATTGCTTAAATCTCTGGATTATTTGGTTTTGACATCTCCAAACAACATGGAGGAAATGAGAGCCCCAGTCTATTTAATCGTTCTATAGATTATGCCGTACACATTTACAAACACAGAGGGGAAAAGATGGGCATTGACCATGTAAGCATTTCAGATAACATTCCAAACAAAATAGAAGATAATGATCTCCCTTTCCCTCCTGTGGTCAATGTACTGATGATGTGTACAACTATGGATGACATAGGTATTCATATTTGGGATAAGAATGATCTTGAACAGAAAATCCTCTACCAAGTGTTCCAAGAAATAAGATTCAAGATAAACCTTTCCAAAAGAGAAACTATGCTTTGGCATCGTAATGAAAGCAGTGATGGCACCTACCCTAAGTCCATTATAAAAATTCTGGATGTAGAATTAATAAATACCGAATCATTTCAAAAACCTGGGTATATGGATCAGTTATAACAAATTTAGTATTGGAGATAAGAAAATTGAATACAGAATAGGGGGTTTTAGGAGTAGCTAATACCCCAAATCAGAAATTGCTTCAAAACTAAAACATTACCACAAAACTTCAGTCATGTCTTTAAATAATTTTGTTAGATTGAGACTCTTATATAGATGTTATGTAGGTTCCCAAATTCATTGAGAAATATATAAACTGTCAGTTTTATAAAACCACTTTTTCAGATCAATGATTAAAAATGGCTGAGAGCAAAAGAAATATGTTATTCTTTGCAAGGATTGTCATTCTTTGAACCTTGTGGACTGATGCTACAGAATCACAAAGAATTGTGCCAAATAACACAAACCACACCACTTGATAACTACCAACAGGAGAAACAAATAAAATCAATAGCACATATGACTCAAAGAGAAAATAATGACATAATCAAGATGTTGACATTCCACACTACTTCAAACAAAAGGTTAGGACAGAAACCCCAACCAGTACTGGAAAGAGTAATAACAGCTAAAATGGATTGCACTTGTAACTCAAGGAGAAAATAATGACATAATCAAGATGTTGACATTCCAAACTACTTCAAAGAAAAGGTTTGGAAGAACATACTGGAAAAGTGATAACAGCTATTGTACTTGAGAAGCCTATTCTACTGAAAAATTGTTTTATGAATAAGATTTTATAAATTTCAACTGAAATCAGTACTGGCTGCTCAGTCAGTAAATGCTATGGACTTAGCTAATATTACCATTATCATTACCATTACCATGAAGAAATGTTGTTATTAAATATCCCACATTGTGATTATAGATCTGCCAAGAAAGGTGAAGTATTGTAAGAAACTGGACATAAATTTACAGTGGATGATCTAGCAATTAAAGCACTTTCTATACACTCTTGTCTGAGTAAATTGCTTTCTCTTTTAATTAAAGAACATTTATTAATTCAAAATTATAGTCATTATGGTGATCTACTAACACATTGGGTGTATTGTTTTATAAAAGATCTCTTTCATTTTCACATGATCTTTCATTTAAATTCCTTGAGGTTTCTCCTATATATTCTTTGTGACAATTATTACAGGTGATACAGTAAATTCAACCCTCAAGTTTTAGCTTAGTATTTTGTATTAATTAAGTCTTTTATTTTTAAGTTTACATAAATTCTTTTCCTTTCTCATTTGTTGGGTGTCTTAGGAAGGACTGCTTTTCTGTTTGGAAATATTTTATGAGACTTTTGTTTCAGGTTGAATATGAAATAATTAAGGTATTAGAGGAGATTAAAGGTATTTTCACTGTATTTCTCCTTTTCATATAAATATTGAGGGTTAGAAATTCTGAGCGCCCACATAAAAAGTTTTCCACTTTGTTATTAATTTTCCTAACATTGTTCTAGTATTTTTTTAATCATTGCACCTCAAGCATGTCAATAAAGCCACTAGGATGCAAGGGGTTACTGAGTGTTAGAGAATATGACAACAACTACTATTAAAGATAGAGGACAATAAAAGAACAGTAATTAAGAAGACAGAAGATAAGAATTCAAATTGAATTTAAATTTAAGATGCTCAAAGTTGATTGAGATGCAAAAAAGCCAGAAGAGAGTTGCACAAGCGAGAAGTGCGATAAAAAAACTGTTAGCATAGAACTTATGGTTACATCTAGCCATTGTTGCCAATCTAGTACTGCACTCAAATTCATTTCTGCCCCAAAATGCTTAATTGTGTGGCCGAGTGGTTAGAATCTTCACTTTCTGACCATGAGACCTGTGTTTGAATCTCACCATGGTCGATTTGTCATGAAGGAGACTTCCTAATGTTATCAGTCAATAGGGAAGATGATCCCAGCATCCAGCATCTTTGGAAAGTGCCTGAAAACACCACCATGGGTTGACCCAAGCCTTGTGAGTGAAACTGGATAGACGGAACCCTTTGGGGGCTGTCAATAGATGTGCTAGCACAAAGTCACAAGTCATCGTGACCGAGGGTTTGCGTGAGCTGGCCTTCTTCACATTGTTGATCCTGTTAGATAACACACACTCTCTCCCAGAAACTGTAACTAAGGTCTGCTCAGCATAGTTGCAGTATAAACTACAGGTTGGCTCTGTGGGTGCCTGAGCGAGCATCTACCTTAGGGACTGGATAGTCACCCTAATAGATAGGTATCCTTGAATACAAGTGGCCAGCTATTATATATATACATATATATATATATATATATATATATATATATATATATATATATATATATATATATATATATATATATATATATATATATATAAGGAAGCACAGTGGAGTAATGAATAGCGGCTTGGATTGAGGAATCGCAGAGCCAAGTTTGAATTCCATTTGAATCCATTACATTCACTTATGTGCTAATACCCTTGGGAACAGTGTAAATCCTCTTCTTCTCCCTCCAGTGATGGGTAAATAGCAGGACGGTTCTATAGCCTTGGATGGCAACTGGTCTAGGAGAAGGACAACTCTGAATTCAAAACCTGCGGAGGGTCATTTGGGGACCTTGTGGCACTTAGTGCACCTGGTCTCTGTATTCGTCCCTTCAAAAAGTGGCTGGTCCTGCACGAAACCTTCACTACTATAATCAAATCTCATGTCTCACTGTCGGGCTGTCGGTTTCTTGGGAACTGATCTGCTTGACCCTCATACGTCAAACTCGATGGGAGAGTTGACTACTATATATATATATATATATATATATATATTCATCAGTGTTTGAATGGCTGGTGTGAATACAATGTATCTAATATCTTATAATTGCAACATTAGGATATAACTATACATGCAATATAGTAACACTTCATCAGTGAAAAACAGATGAAAACATGTATATATATATGTTCAAGAGAAAACTATTCTATCTGCATATTTACAGGAACTAGAATTGCCATATATACATGCATTTCATGCAATTTATGAAGACCTAATTTTGATGCTAATTTGACTAGAGTAAATGGATATATAGTTTGGTCAAGGGTGTAGCCAGGTCCAGAAGTACATATACTAATTTTATATCTTGTATATGATGTGACCCTCTTAAAATTAGCTTCAAAATTAGGTCTTCAAAAGTCACCAGATATGTGAATATATATATGTGATCTAGGCAATCATACCTCTCCACACATTCCACTTTATTTATTTGTGAATTGTCATGCCTTCTTTAGAAAGAAAGTCATTTTACATTACCTTCTCCATGGTTTAGAATTCAGTGTTTTCTTTCTCTTAAACTGATTACCACTGAAGTCTAGAGTGACCAGTCTACTTTGCTATTTAACCCATACCTAGAAGAGATGGACACATGTCTTTTCCAAGAGCATTTTGTATGAAAGTGAACACAAATATGTCAAGTAGAATGTGAACTCAGCTCATCAATTCCACTTTACATGAATGATATCTTTTAAACTAAACACATAAAAAAGTGAATTATCGTCTCACTTGATAGCTGACTTGGTCATAGATTGCATCAATGATTGTCTGCTTAGCATGAAAGATTAGAGAAAATGAAGGTCTGAAGTAAATGTGATTTTGCTCTAAGGAATATGCACCACCAGGTGAGGTGACTTATCTTTCACACCTCTATCCAGATTGTCATGTACTCAATCCTTACTCATTGGCAATTTTTTATCATTTCATCCCAAGCAAGGAAATGAAACCATTAAGATGCAAGGGCTTGATGAGTGTTAGAGAATATGAGAAAAAAAAAGAACTATTAAGAAAAGTGAGACCATTAAAAGAACAAGAATTAAAACAGAAGATAATAATTGACATTCCATTTAAATTTTTGAATATCAAACTTGACTGGAAACCAAAAAGCCAGAAGAGAGAGCTCACAGGCAAGAAGTGCGAGGGAATAAACTTTTAGCATAGAACATATGGTGACATCTAACCATTTCAACTGTTAATTGATAAGACCTTGCCTCCAATCTAGTACTGCACTTAAATTTATAAAATCTCGGTAACAAAGAGAAAAGTACTCTTTATTCTGTTAATACACAAATGTGGCACAAGGCCAAAAAGGGGGATAGGAGAAACCTGGTCTTTAAACTGTTCTATCTTAAACTTAGCTAGCCACAATTACTGACCTAAAAATACCACAGTATTCCTTACACCAAAACAACACATTCTTATTTACCATTCTTACTACAACCACCATAATAACTCAAATCTCTATGAAGTCCAAACAAGTTGCCATATGTACAATTTGTCTAAGGTGGGGTGGGAAATTAAAAAATGTTCATCAGAACAATTACCATGAAAGTATTTATAGAAAAGGAAAAGGGAAGCTACATTATGGCAGTGGGAAAGTGACTGAAGGTAAGATGCCAGGTTAAAACCAATAACATTGCAGATTCTTCATTGAATTTTATCAAGAATCTCTAAATATATAGCAGAAGCACCAGACCAGATTTAGCAGCAATATTTAAAGCAAAGATGAATGGTAGATTTATAAATATGTGTTATGAGATCTTACCCATAATAATAATGGACTATTCCATATTTAATAAATACTGCGCCTCAGGAGTAGACAAGGGTTTCAATTTGAAAACATGATAAAACACGACATAAGTCACCAGAATGAAATGGGGACAACTCATATCGAGTTATACTTATTATAAAAACCCAGGTTGTGTGTGTGTGTGTGTCTGTGTTCATTTATATATGGGATCGGATTTCCTACATTTTTCAACCGATTTCAACAAAACTTCACTTTTTTTTGGCAGGTAGTGTTTCTTATTGTCTTGCACACTTTTTTTTTTATTTCTACATTCAGAATGCTTTAAAAATTCCATTTACAAGACAATTGTTTATGATAAAATTCTATGCAACCGGTAGACTCATAACAATTGAAAAGAATGTTTTTGTTTGAGTTTGGGTTTGACCAATTCATAAAAAAAAAAAAAAAAAAAACAAAAAAAAACTAATTAAGACATGCATGTCTGTCAACCTTAAACAATAATCTTTGTCAATTTTGTTTTTCAGTCTTTATGATGGTCAATACTTGATCTATCTCTTACTGTTACATCCCTGGGCAATGCCGGGCTCTACTGCTAGTTATTAATATTACTCCCTTTTCCACTGCATCCTTTTTCATGGCCTCTCAATTGCAGTATCCTTATTGTTAATTTCACTCAAAGTTGTTTTCTATTGCCATAACAAGATATGACAATACTACTATGAAATTCTAACACATTATTGTTCATGGATCAGAGGCAAATTCAGTAGCAGGATAAATTTTCTGTACTGTAAATGAAATCACATACAGAATGATAAAGTTTAAAGGATAAGACACACAACACTATTTTCACCTTCTTTGATGTTTTTTTCTATGATTTGGGGGTAAGATGTTAATATTAAATAATTCTTTTTGGATTATCCAAATTTTGGATTATCCAAAATTCTTTGGGGATTATTCTGATTTTGCTTTTGTCTAAGTCTGTAAGATGTGATATTTTTACGTTTAATGAATTGTTTTTATAAAATGGTCAGTTGTCAGCTGAATCTGTTCAGTAAATATTTTGACTTTGATAGCTGTCAGGTTTTTTATCTTATTTTAAAAATTCTTCTCAGAACTTGGCAAAATTTTATCTGAAATGTTGAAGAAAACAATGATGAAAAGAGTATAATCTAAAAAAATTCAATGAACACAAACTCAACGCAAAATTTCAAACAAAAATATTATTCACAAAATACTATTAACTATATCAAAATAACTATGTGCCTACACTTATATAAAAATACAATTTATTATCAAACAATTCATTTAAATAATAACAGCAGCCATCAAGCTAAAACTTCTGCCTTTTTCTTTTTCTTTTTCTTCTATATGCTGTGTTTGTTCAGAAAATATGGTGGATTATGGCTCTCCACAACTTCATAACCATGTCGCCTCTTCCGCTGTAAGGAAATTTTCCAACAATCACTGTCATATAGGAGAATTGATATTACATATCAGTTCAGAACTTTTTTCTTTATTTCTGTTGCATCATGTCTCCTCTCCATCTGTGAGGAAATTGTCCAGAAATCACTGTCATATAGGAGGAGTGATATTTGTGTTAGTGTTAGTGTTGGTCTGGTCTGGTCTGGTCTGGTCTGGTCTGGTCTGGTCTGGTCTGGTCTGGTCTTCGCATATCCACATGTCATGAGCGCTCCTCTCCACCAAGAGGAACACTGGTGTTATATAGCTTTCCCAGCTCCAGATTCAAGCTGACTGTTGGCTAATACCTTCCCAGTATCATTCACATGCAAATAGGCAGTGCCACCTACTCTAAGTAGAAGGTCTTCTCTCAACAGCCCATTGTGGAAGGGGACACAACTCCTGATGCTTATATCACCACATACAACCAACTTGGAGTCTTTTATTGGGCTAGCCAGATTCTCTGTTACAATATTACATAGCAGTTCAGAACTCTTTTCTTTGTTTCTGTTGTCTCAAGTCTCCTCTTCATCTGAGAGGAAATTATCCAGCATTTCTACCATAAAGAAGAATTGATATTACATAACAATTCAACACTATTTTCTTTGTTTCTAATGTAAATTTTCTGTTTCTTAATACTTTGTATAGATTTTGGAAGGCATCTTTTGCTATTTCAATGTACCTTTAGATTTTAGTGTCATATTTTCTGTCTTACCATTACTATAAATGACATAAAGGAGTGTGGATGAAAAATCAAACTGGCAAACCAAGTTCAAACTCTCTTTTGATTTTATACTAATATCCTTCAGAATTGACATGAATCCACTATTCCCCACCCCGCAGTTATACAAATACACTTGGACACCTTTAATTTTGAAGGGGATTTAACTCAAGCATTCAAATGTCTACCTGACTTTTGTCAAAATTAACTTTTTACTAATCCTTTAGGGACATTTTTATGTGTTGTTGTAATCTTTTGCTTCAAAAAGAACCTTTAGAAATTAAAGAATTTCTTTTAAAAAAAGTTGGTGACTGCTGAAAAAAGGGTAGAAGTTTGCAGAAAAAAAATAGTTTGTAGAAATAAAAACTTGTTTAAGAGTTTGCAGAAATGAAAGAAATAGATTAGGAGTCTATAGAACTAAAAGAAAAAAAACAGTTTCAGAAAATATTGTATTTTTCAAGTTTTGTCCTTTTTAAATTAAATATGTGGAGGAAAATCACCTGAAAGAAAGAAAAATGTGGAAATTGCAACTCTTAATAAAATTAAAATAAGCTCAAGGCAAAAATCAAAATTAACAATGGAAATTAAGTTCAAATTTAGAAGAATTTATTATATAGCTGATGCTAATCTCAAGGCAAAAATCAAAATTAACAATGGAAATTAAGTTCAAATTTAGAAGAATTTATTGTATGGCTGATGCTAATCAAGGCAAAAATCAAAAATAACAATGGAAATTAAGTTCAAATTTAGAAGAATTTATTATATGGCTGATGCTAATCTCAAGGCAAAAATCAAAATTAACAATGGAAATTAAGTTCAAATTTAGAAGAATTTATGATATGGCTGATGCTAATCTCAAGGCAAAAATCAAAATTAACAATGGAAATTAAGTTCAAATTTAGAAGAATTTATGATATGGCTGATGCTAATCTCAAGGCAAAAATCAAAATTAACAATGGAAATTAAGTTCAAATTTAGAAGAATTTATTATATGGCTGATGCTAATCTCAAGGCAAAAATCAAAATTAACAATGGAAATTAAGTTCAAATTTAGAAGAATTTATTATATGGCTGATGCTAATCTCCAGGAGAGTGACTCGTTGTGCCTTCTTGAACTAACGATCTCAGCTGACATGAAGTAAAAAGATTATATTGAATCCAATGCAAAGTCAGCCCCTAAAAACATTTGTTCCTTGTGTCATGCTAGACAATGTCTTCTCTCCAAAATCTATATTATATATCTATAAGTCTACCATTTGCCCATGCTTAGAATATTGCTGCCACATCTGGTCCAGTGGTCTTGCTGTTTATCTAGAGGTCCTTGATAAAATCCAAAGAAGAATCAGCAATATTATTGGCCATGATATGGCAAATTGGCTTCTGTCATTTTCCCTCTGCTATAAGGTTACCTACCTTTGTCTTTTCTATAAACACTTTCGTGGTAATTGTTTGGATGAGCTCTTCACAAGGGTACCTAAATCCTTTGAATTTAACTGCAGTACTAGACTGGCATTCAGATCTCATCAATTTAGTCTGGAACTGGCTAGATGTAATCATAAGTTCTATGATAACAGTTTCTTTTCTCGCACTTCTTACTTGTGGAACTCTTCCAATTTCATGCTTTCCAGCCAAATTTAATCTGTAAAAATTTCAATGTCATCACAATCACTATCTACAGTACTCCTGATTACTCTTCTTTTGTTCTCACTCCTTAGCAATGTTCCTGTTTCTAACTCTTCCACAGCTAGTAACCCCTTGCGTCTCTGCAGCTTTACTGCCTTGCTTGAGGTGAACTTGAATAAAAAAAATATGAACTAATTTACAGACTGAAAAAAAGATGGATTTCACTTAGAATCAATAAAATGAAAAAATCATTAACAGCCGATAAAATAAATTTTACCAGAAACATCACTTCCAGGGATCATTAATTTGAAAATGTGCAATAAAATATGCAGCTAAATATCAGATATGAATTAGCAAAATGTGCAATAAAATATGCAGCTAAATATCAAATATAAATTAGCAAAATGTATTGACTTTGTTTTTTTAAAGATCTGTTTAATATATTAATCTGCCAGTTGACTTTCCTGCAGTTTATCTTCTGGGAATCCATCAAAAAAATAATTTCAGGTAGACCTCACTTTCTAGTCTTAATCAGAGTATGGATATATATATATATATATATATATATATATATATATATATATATATATATATATATATATATATATATGTCTCAGACCTCACTTTCTAATCTTGACAGAGTTCAAAAACATCTCTGAGTCCTTGTCGGAGAAGAATTATTTTCCCCCCTCCAACCTCTCTCTCATAGGTGGGATATGGCGAGCCTCTCACTGCTCTATTGCTACTTCCATGGAAAGTGCTCAGATAAACTACATTCCTTGGTTCTGCCAAGTCTAACCATAATGGCTAGGGCCCACCATGCCACATAACAAACCACCCACATTCCCTTCATATTCTCCATATTCCACTCAAACAGGTTCTTACCATGAACCACTGCCCTGTGGAACAGACTCTCAAGAGGATGTTTCCTCAATCACTACAATCTCAACCTGTTCAAGTTCAGAGTCAACCATTATCTTGACCTCCTATCCATATAAACTACCCCTTAATGTAACCCTCTAACTCGAGTGACTCCCCGGCCTTGTACAAGATGAACCTTGCTGTTAAAAAAAAAAAGAATTTTGATTCCTTTTTTTCTTTAAAGATATTTTTCCAAATTTTCTTTTCTTTTTATTAAACATTTCAGTTTGAGAAATATTGAATTACGATTTGATTTTTGAACTTTCAAGATAAGCAGAGGAAATTCAAAATATATATCTTCAAAGATAAATATATTGCCATGTACTTGAGTATGAACTCAACCAATGTTTACCTATATACTCAAGTATAAAAAGGACTAATTTTTACCTATAGACTCAAGTATAAATTCAACCAATGTTTAACTATAGAATCAAGTATAAACCAGGCCTTTATTTACCTATAGACTCAAGTATATTAATGTGACCAGTGTTTATCTGTAGACTGAACTTTAAACCTGACCAATATTTACATATAGACTCAATATGAAATGGACAAAGTCCGACAACTATTAATGACGGTTCCGTATAGGATACAGGTTCGAATCCTCTCGGAGGACAAATATTTTCTGTGAAAATTTATTGGGCATTCAGGTCGGTAAATGTTGTTTAATACTGCTTATTATAAACAGAGCATTTACTTAAATATTTGTATGTATAAAAAGAATGTATAAACATAAAAATGTCTTATAATATAGACTCAAGTATAAATATGACCTATGTTTACCTATAGACTCAAGTATAAAACTAACCAATAATGCTTACCTATAGATTCAATTAAAAGTATTACCTATGTTTACCTATAGTCTCACATATAAATTTGACTAATATTTACTTATAGACTCAAGTATAAATATGGCCATTGTTGACATACAGACTGAAGTATAAACCTGACCAATGTTAACCAGAGTATAATAAAGGAGAGATTTTGCCCTGAAATAATCAAAGAAAGTTTGATATCGCATAAAATCTACCAAGCCAACCCATTTTCATTCAGATTTAAAAATGGAGAAAGGACAGAAAAATATGATCATGTGACATGCCTTTGAAACAAGAGAAATGAAAAAAAAACATAAGTGTAGGAGCATAGGGTAGTGATCACACATACTGATGTTGCTACAGTTTTAGTGGCAGGGGAAATTTTATGAAGCTAGGTTGCTAGCTCAACACACAATATGGACTACCCTAAAGACCAAAATGTCAAGTTATTTAACTCATATGTGGGGAAAAATGGATTGATGTCTTTCTCAAAAGCATTGTAAGTCTTTGAAATATTTGGCCAAACATACCCCACAAAAATGTTCTAGAGATTACTGGCGACTCTGCAAGAGTGTGCTGAACAAGAGCAAATCATCAGTCCCTGTATTCTTCATTCAATTTGCAGTGTTGATATCTACAACAGATAAAGCAGAGTGCTATGCTCGTAAATTCTCTTCCATCTCTGCCTGATTTTCCCCCTAGAACAGAGTCTCTACTGAGTGATATGCACATAACTCTGTCCATGCTTTTTGATATTTCTAAACTAGATCCCCACAAGACTTATGGATTTAACAGTATCCTAGCAGTTGCCCTAAAGAAATATGCTTTGGAAGTGGCTCCTGTTCTCTCCAAACATTATAATAAATGCCTCACTCCTTCTTGCTTCCCAGCTTGTTTGAAGTCCTCTTCTGTAATTCTTGTCTTTAAGAACCATATCACCCCTTTAAATTATTGCCCTTTTATTAGTCTCTTGACTCTTTTTTGTCAAAAATACTAGAAGTTATAATCACCTCTGAATTGGTTAAGAATCTTATTTCACATGGCCTCCTTTCAGATAATCAATATGGCTTACATTTCACCATGTCTACCGGAGACATATTAATGGCTATCACTGATTTTGTTTATCAATCTTTAGATAAGAATGGTGAAGTTTGGGCTGTGGTTCTAGATATATCAAAGGGATTCAACAAGAGTTGGCATGCTGGCCTTCTCCACAAGTTCAAGAGCTACAGTCTCTGTTCAAACATTTGCCTTAATCCAATCATTCCTAATAAATCATGTAATGAAGGTTGTGTTGAAGGAACACACATCTAGATCATTTCATATTCATGCAGGGATCCCTCAGGTCTCTATCTTTTTGACCTATATGGTTTCTTATCTTCATCAACGACTTTCCCCATGTCATCTTTTTTCCAACTAGGTATTTAAGCAGATGACACAACTATCTACACTTGTCTTAGTAGTAAGGTCAGACAAAGTAAAACTGGCAGCCATTATCCATCCATATCCATACTTACAGTATCAAGTATTCCCAATCAGTCACTCATTTAGGTACTGGAATTGGAAGTTGTTATGATAATTTACCCACGCACGCATAGACTCTCCCAGCTATAAATAGGAGCAGGTACTGCCTTTTGGGGAGGGAAGTTTCCAGCAGTCAGCTCTGACAGTCAGACTGAACATTCTTGCTGTAACACTCTCATTTTTATATGTCTGTATAATAGTTTCTGTTAATATATTTGTTTAATTCAATTCCTGTCTTTGTGTCTTTATTTCTGGTCCTAACAAGGCCACAACAGAAGTTGGCTCACAGATTTACAACTTCTAGCCATTATCCATTATATCACCTGTACTTTCAAGTTTACAACACCTGGTAGTCTTAAGCTGTCACCCATTTAGGTATTGACCTGGCCCAATGTCACTTAACTTCGGTGATATTACAAGAACTAGTGTTTCAATATGGCTGTAAACCTATTACTACTGAGTAGTGATTTTTTTTTATTGGTTGCACCATATGTATAACCTTGTGTCAAGCTAAACAAAACAAATAACAACTATTTTAGGCTCTTAATTATTTAGCAAGCCTAGAACAAAGCCAAATGAGAAGAAATAGATTAAGAAGACTGTATTGCATCAATCTTCTAATTGGAAAGGGTCCATTTACCTTGAGAATCAGTGTTCAAAATTCTGGTATTCACCTGGGCTTGAAAACTGACCATTATCACCGGTGGAAACTCTTTTACTCACTAAAAAGGCTGGCTGTAAAAATTTGACATCATTAAAAAATATGGTCAATGATTTTGATTTCTAATTGGGTTAAGAAAACATAGGAGAAAATTTCATTTTTTCAATTTTCAAACAATAAATAAAAAATGAAATCATCAAAAACTTTGTCATAAAACTTTTAATTGGCCATTTTAAACAACTAAAGTTGAACTTGAAAAGAAACAAACCCTTTGAGAGTAAAGTTAGGCAGGATATCAAACATTTGAAAAAAATACTTCAGTCAATTTCTCTGATTTTCAAGAGGTTAGAACAAGATTTCTTTCTCTTTTCCATTGGTCTCTCAAAATTGCAGATTAGTTAGCTGGACTCATACTTCTATAGTTACTCACTTAAATACTGTCTGAGGTAGCCCTTAAGTTCAATAACAAGTTATTTATGATTTATAAAATTTCTATAACTAATAACAGTAATATTTAAATAATTTTACAATTGTATTTGTTATATTTTCTATGTGACTAATATAAGATTTTTATTTATACAATTAACTCTGAAAGAATTCTGCTTTTTAAACCATTACAAATAAAAATGTCTAAAGACAGCTAATACAAAATTAATTAGTACCACCACAGATTCGCTAAAAAACTGAGCTTATTAACATGAAAAATACCCCAAACTTAATAAAAACAAAGGTACAGTGGGGGTACTAAAGCTTATTATAGGAAATTTTAGTGTTGTTTTTGTGGTAAAAAACCCACTGATTTGGAAATTTTTGCAAAAATCTATCGGAGTTAACTCCTCCTTCAGTCCGTTAACCCTTTCACCAGGGGTCTCTCTTCCCTGGCTATAAATAGCCATGACCCTTGACCTCTATCTCTTTTTCCTTCAGGATTTCAGCTATCAACCTCGAAATGTAGGCGTTAACAAGGGATAGCGTGGAAACACGCTAAGCACAATATTCACGCACGCACATACAGAATATTCACACACGCACTTTTATACAGAATATTCACACACACTTCGTTCTTTGTACTGTTTCCATGTATTGTAACTTGTTATTAATATATATTTGTATATACATATATTATCGGTCTTGTGTTTTGTTTGCTTTCTTTTTACCTTCCTCTTTGGACTTAATCAAAGTTCAACCTTTTTTATGTAGTTGGGCTTGGCGGGCAGGAGTATCTGAACCTTACATGCGTTTCTTCTACGTCTGACTTCTATCAACAACATAACAGCCACGCCATGAACCCTCAACAAGTGGTAACCACCACGGCCCCACTACAAATCAAATAATTGTCAGATTTTGATGAAATTTTCTGGACTTATTCACAAATAAATGAGATTCTTTGAGAAAGGTTTCTTTTTTTAAGAAAATCTTGGTAAAAACATATTTTTTACATCTTTTACTCAAATCCCCTACTTAATTTAATTTTATGAAATTAAAAGAACTTAACTTTTGTACCACTTAATGTTTATATGAGCTATAGGCAGGACTTCTTGGAGAATTTAAATCACTAAATTTTTTTTGTAAATCAGGACCCCTAGTTACCAAAACACTGCTTGGAATTGTAAAATAAAAAATGCAATAAAACTAAGACATTATTTAATTCAAATGCTTTTAATTGCTTTCATGAATAAAATATATTATAGATACTTCAAAAATTGTTTTCCTTTTTTAAAATTTTAATTAGAATAATTTATAAAGCTTTAGATATTTTAAATTTCTGTATTAATTTTTACCAGTTAGATGCTATTGTTATTAAGTAAAAACCACATTTACTAATAATTAATAGAATACCTTACTAAAATTCAACGACCCCAATAATTTAAGAATAATTTGAAAATTTTTTGAGTGTATATAACTGTACTGATTATATAAATATGTAAATACAGATGTCCATATGTGACATCATCAGAAAATAAGAGTGATAACTATAGTAAATTTAAAGCCAAAGTACCTAAAATTCAATAAAACCTTAGATTACAGAGAATATTTTCCTAAATTTCTTAGATGACTGTGTAGTTAAAAATTATAAAAAACAGGTGCTTACATTATATTTCTCAAGTAATTTTTACAGATATAGAAAAAATTTTGATACACTTCTATCTCTCAGTTAAGCTATCAATCTCTCAACACGTTAAATAAACAACTACCGCCATGTTAAAAAATGCATTTCTATGATATTTTAAACTAAAAATATGTAATATTTGTTTCAAATCAGATTAATTAAACTTTAAATCAGCAAATATTCCTCAAATAAAGTTTCAGAAAAGCATATTTTATTTTCGAAAGATTTTTTAATGTCTCTTTTGATTCATGACTAAGCAGGAGATTTCCCACAATAAGCTGTTTTTACATTCTGTGATGGACTGGGTACCATTCATGACTATAGGACCCAGTTTGTCCTGCTATTCAACCCATACATGGGGGAACAGAGATGGTTTAATACCTTTCCCAAGGGTACTTGCACATAAGTGACTGTAATGAATCCAACTGGAATTTGAACTCAGCTCTCTGATTTCTCATGCTGAACTTTTATTCATTACACTAAACCATATAACCAATACAGTAACAATAAAAAAAATATGATTGCCATATTTATGTAATTTTACAATTGTACAGGATATGAGTGGTCTCAGATTTTAATTTATACAATTAACTCGGTTGTTCCATATAAAAAAGATTAACTGATCCCTTTTTATGGCTTATCAACCCTTTGTGGGTTATTTAAAGCCAAAACATATTTTGAATTGTAAAAATAATTCTTTTTCTTTTTTGTAGGTGAATATTGCATTAACAATTATCTGGAGACAACAATGATTTTTTTCAGATACATGATCTACTATTTAACCCATAGTTGGGGTAGAAGAGATGTATTCATATCTTTCCCAATGATATTTATACATAAGTGAATGCAACAAACTCAGCTTCCGAATTTTTCGTTCTGAGTTGCTATCCATTGCTCCATCTGCATCTCCATTACATATAAGAAAGAATTCTCCTTTTTAAATGATTAAATGTAAAAGCATATGAGGTTCTGTGCCATAAAATACAAAAAGTAATATTTAATTCATTTTGGTGACATTTTCTAGATGAGTAATCAAGGATTTTTATCTATACAATTAAATTTGTTATCCCAAAGGAATTATTCGTGTGTTTTATAGATTATGCAAAAGTGTTTGATAAAATACGTCACAAAAAACTATTGAAACTGCTTATTAACCTGAAGATATTTGGGAAGGATATTAGAATAATCTAGAACCTACAGCATGCAATGGATAAAATATCGTCTAAATTATGCAAAATTGAAAATAATGGTGACATTTCATTCTAACAGATATATTTACCAAAATTACTCAAAAATAAATTGAAATAAGAAAGAGTAAATTTATTCAATAAAATCTCCATTGGCTTCAACCACAGCTTCCAGATGACTTCAGAATCTCCTGCAACTCTTCTGGATGGTTTCCTTGTTTAAGTTGGTGAATGCTGCCATAATCCTTGCCTTCAGTTCATCTTTGGTATTACAAGGAATTTTGTTGGTCTCTTGCTCAACTGCGCCCCACACATAATAATCAAGGGGGTTGCAGTCTGGGGAGTTAGGTGGCCAGATGCAAGTGGTGATGTTGTTGTAGAAATTGTCTGACAGCCATGACTGGATTCTCCTGCTTGTTTGGCATTGTGCAGAGTCCTGTTGCCTGACATAGGGTCTCCCAGGAATCATCACCTTGAACGAGGGCAGCACTACCTCCTCAAGAAACTTGTAGGCCTCTGTGCTGAGTTTGAAGCCATCACCAGCAAATTTGGGAGTTCTTTTCTTATCAGAATGATCAGAATTAGTTTTCCAAGGTGCCGTACCTTTGTAATCACCATTAAACTCATCTAATTCTTTCCAAATCCTCTGCCTTCTCCTGAGATTGACAACCAAACACTCTAAAATGTTTGTATTGGAGCTTCCAGTGCGTATACCAAGCAGTACAGCATGCCGTTTCCAAATTTCTGGAGCAATGAATTTTCGCGTCATGGTGCTCTTTTTCTCACAGATGGTGCCCAACTGTCCCTACGATAATGTGCAGTTGACAAAATCAAAAACAAAAAACGTGTATGCATGAAATTAAAAATCGCACTCTAAATATTGCCAGCAATTGATCTGCAAACAGAAAATGAGTTCAGTAGATATACAAAAATAGAAAGGGGTGTAAGACAAGGATGTACCTTCTCACCAGACTTATTCAACCTATACAGTGAGGCAATTCTGAGAGAATTAGAAGTCCTACCAGGATTCATTATTGGCAGCCACAATTTTAACAACATAAGATATGCAGGTGACACAGTGTTGATTGCAGACATGAAAAGGACACTACAAGAACTCCAGCAGATGGTAGAGAAGGAAAGTAAGAATAAAGGTCTAAACATTAATTGCAAGAAGATAAAATGGTTGTGAGCACAAGTAACAGCCCAATGTTCAAATTACAAACTGGAGATACCAAAATCAAAAAATAAAACAATCTAAATACCTGGGAAGTGTTTTAATAGAGGACAGAAAATGCAAAACCTGAAATCCAAAGGCACATTGGGATAGTGAAAGATGCCTTCCAAAAACTAAGCAAAGTATTGAGAAACAGAAAAATTCCATTAGAAACAAAGAAGAGAGTACTGAACTGATATGTAATATCAGTCCTCATATTATGGCAGTGAATGCTGGACAATCTCCTCAAAGATGAAGAAGAGACTTGAAGCTACAGAAATGTGGTTCTACAGAAGGATGCTGAAATTACCAAGGACCAAGCATTTGATCAATGACAAATAGGAAACTTATACTTAATATTGGAAAGAGAGAGTTGAAATTTCTAGGATACATAATGAGGAAAGTGGACTTGGAATATCTGACACTCACAAGACAGACTGAAGGCAAGAGGGACAGAGGAAAACACATAACCTACCTAGTGAGCTTGAGTAAATGAATGGCATAACAAGGGTTAGGAGAGACAAAAAAAAGACAAAATTTTTTAAGCACTACAAAGGAAAAGAAATTGTGGAGAGCCATAAACATTCACATCCTGAAGGGACATAACACATAGAAGAAGCATTATATCAATAATCACACAATTAAATTGCTTATATTTTCTGCATAAATAATGCTGAAGTTTTATCTCTACGATTAATCTATTAATGTTCACTATAAAGTTCTGTATTAATTATAAAAACAATTAATACAAAACAAAAAGATGCTTATACTTAGAATCTAATCGATTGATTGATTTGTTTGTTTAATGGCATATCAAATTCTTATGGGTCATTTACTGTTGTAATCTAATTTTTGTGGGGGGCTTTAAAGTAATAAAAATATGATATATGTTATTCTGCTTTCACAATTGAATACATGGTAGATAATACTCAGCCTTTGTGCATATACATGTTTGTGTGGACATAATTACTAGAGGCAGTGATATGTGTGTTTTATATTGTAGTTTCGTTGAAGTTACATTTAGGAATATGTTATGGGATCTTACCCATAATAATAATAATGGACTATTCCATACTTAATAAATACTGCGCCTCAGGAGTAGGCAAGGAGTCAGTCAGTCGTTCACCTCTGAACCGACTATTCGGTTTAACTCTCTTCCTACGGGCGAGAGGAACCCGAAGGAGGCTACGCCGAAGGGTGGAGTCTCCTTCGGGGAGGTAAAACCGGCCCTGAATCCGTTTATACAGGTTCAAATGGGCTATTTTTGGCCGAGCCTAATGGCTCCAGGAATGCCCACGTTAAAAAGGCCTTGTGCCATGACACCCTCGTGGGGGGGTGACTGAATATCGTCAGTCAGTCATTCACTTTTGAACAGACTGCTTGGTTTGAACTCTCTTCCTACGGGCGGGAGGAACCTGAAGGAGGCTACGCCAAAGGGCGGATTCTCTTTCGGGGAGGTAAACCGACCCTGAACCTGTTTATATGGGTTCAATGGGCATATTTTTGGATTCTCTTTCGGGGAGGTAAACCGACCCTGAACCTGTTTATATGGGTTCAATGGGCATATTTTTGGCCGAGCCCACGGGCTTGGAGAGCCCATGTTAAAAAGGCCTTGTGCCACATAACACCCTCGGTGGGGTGGCTGAATATTGTCAGTTAGTAATTCAAGTCGAGTCAAGATTCAAGTCAGAGGCAGTCTGAAACAGAATCACGTTCAGACAATTACTGCAAGACATTGGAATAGTGATACTGGTCGAGACTACATTGTTCTCTCTACTAAACCTGATTGTTCATACTAACACTTCTACTTCTCTGTATATATTCCTGTTTGTAATATACCTGTGTTTGAGTTCTTCTTTATTGGTTCTACCTTGGACTGTCACCGTGGTACAAGGAATCGGACCATAACAGAATACAATTTGATTTCTTTAAGAAATTGTAGAATATTCTATGGATTAATGTCCTGAAAGAATTCTTTCATGTTGGTTGTTTGATTTTGATTGGCGGTATATCAACCTCTTTGGGTTATTTAATTTCTGAAATCTGAACATTTTGAATGCTATTACAACCTTCAACTACAGACAAAATGTATTGATGGTAATTTTACTATTAATATGTACTTTTATAATTTCATAGTGTTTTGTTTGGAGGCTCTCTATTTTCCCATAGCTAGGACCCTAATAGGTGCCACCACTCTGGGTCAGGATGGCCCTGAGAACACCAGCAATTAAGAAGTGGTTCCACATTCCTTTGTGACGGTTACACACCTGGCCCAGGGTCGAATCCTTTGGTTACGGCGCCAACGGTGACGTCGCTCCTCCTGGTCGCTCCTCCTGGGTCCAAGCGTGCCGCTCCAACCCCTTGGTCAGATGATCACCAGCCTCGCCTTTCCCGACTCGCTTCCAATACCTGGTCACTAAAGCAACTGTACCGATCTCGGTCTGTCTACCCACGCTGTGTTTAGATCTTAGACAGACGGGACCAGCAGGGATTGGGGCCGATACAAGTTGAGTCCGACGGGGTGGCAAAACACAAATAAAAGAAAAAATAAACTCACGAGACAAAAAAATTGCTGATGAAAAAAAAAAATAACAACCTTTTATATCTTAATGTCCGTTACATAAAAACAAAATTGTTCTCATTTCCCAACCCGCTCTGTGGACTATGGCACCAAGCTTCTATCACACAACCTAAAGATTTCGAATTGCCTACTCTTTTAGAATTGTGTATGTCGGAGGTGGTTTGGTTCGACACTGGGGCTAATTTCTATCGATCATTCGCAGTTGATTCTTCTCTTCGACTTGAGTTGTATTTCTTCTTCTTCGTCGACTTAGGCTGGAAGTTCTCTTGTCTTCGACTTGGGCTGGAAGTTCTCTTGTCTTCGACTTGGGCTGGAAGGATCTCTTGCCGCAACTCAGCCACAACTCTCTGTCGTCCGAGGTGATCTCTTCTCGCTGCCGTCCGGGGCTGAACTCTTCTGTCTTCGACTTGGGCTGGAAAGGATTTCTTGTCTGAGGATTCTCTTGCCACTTAAAGGGGCGAGTGAATCGGGCCCGATGCCCAGCGTTCAGGCTCTTTCCCTGCCCGGGTCCAGCTGCAACTCCACTCCAACTGATTTCTGTCAACTGGGGTCCTGCTTTTTTATTGACGCCCGCAACAAACTGGGGTGGGTCTGTCGGCGTCAGGGTTTTCTCAATAACTCAAAAGTCGCATTATTTTGATTTCCCATTATCGCTATTGTTTTCACCCCTACTTCCTCACAGTGCCTTTTGTGGGGAGGTGCACCATCTCTCTTAGTCTCTCGTATGTCAGGTGACCGTTTTTCGACCAATGGTTCCTGATCGGGCATTTCTTTCTCTTCTTTTCTGCAGATCACGTGACCGTTTCCGACCAATTGTTATTGATCGAGCATCCTTTCTCCTCCGTTCGGGCGTGGTTACATCGTTCTTGTTTTTAAAAAAAAACAAAAATCTAAGTTGGCCTTTTTCTGCACGTACAAAAATGACAATCTTGGCTTTCTCTCACCTGGGCTCTGTCAAACAGCCGCCGCTAATTAGATGTGACTTCAGGGGAAGAATATTGGCGCTATCTGTGAACTGAGACCATCGTCCCCTTCACCTCCGTCTTTGTCAGACCCGACAGTCAGAAAATCTTAATTATCTACATTGAAAATGTTCCCTTTATTATCGTAGGTTTCTAATTCTTAATAGGTCAGGAACTGTATATAGTTCCACCGGTCCTCCCCTCAACCCAAAAACACTTTTCTCTGATTAAGATAAATTTCGTTTCTATTGTTCTAAAAAAGAATTTCCCTTTCTCCAATTTGACAATGAGTCTTTCCACGCAAAATAGGCTAGGTGCTTCGACCAATTTTTTTTATTATCAATACACTCTTATCAAGCATTGTCCCTTCCACTCTCTAAATGACTTTCCCTTCTAAATAACAAATCCCATTGTTCTTTTCGAAAATCGGCCAAGATGTTGGCCTAATTACCTTTTCTGATACGTGTTTTTTTGTTAATGACTGCTTTTGTATTTCTCGACCTCTCTTTTTGCTTTTTTTTTTTTCTTTCCTCTTCTTCCCTTAGGATCGTCTAAAGTACAATCTTAGTGAATTATTTTCAACTCAATTATTTTCCGTTTAAAAAATCAACAACCTGTTTAGTAAACCGAGTAAGAAAAAATTAAATCATATTTCTATGAATATTTCTAATAATGCAAGGTGCCAATCCTCCCCTAACCGATTTGTCATTTACCCGTAAATGACACCTAAACCCAATTACATCATTTAACATGCACCATGCATTTGTCTCATGCAATTCTATTCTACTTTTCTAACATGCAAGGGTAATGTTCTTTCCATTTTCTTTTTGTTCTACATGCAATGAAATGTTCTTTTCATTTTCTTTTGTTCTACATGCAATGAAATGTTCGTTTCATTTTCTTTTGTTCTACAGGCAATGTAATGTTCTTTTCATTTTCTTCAGTTCTACATGCAATGAAATGTTCTTTTCATTTTTTTGTTCTACATGCAATGTAATGTTCTTTTCATTTTCTTCTGTTCTACATGCAACGAAATGTTCTTTTCATTTTCTTCTGTTCTACATGCAATGAAATGTTCTTTTCATTTTCTTTTGTTTTACATGCAAGGTAATGTGTGCGTGTGTTTGTAGGTGCAGATGTGTTCACTAGGGTCTGTTCTTCTTGGTCAATATTTTCCTCTCTGCCGTGGGAGGTTTTTCCGCCGCATGTGGTGGTCTCACGCCAGCCACCTCCATTGGTCTTTTCAGCAATTTCTTCGCCAGTCCTGTCTGAGTAAGGAACACCGCTCGGCATCTCCCTCTCGAGTTGCTGCATGCTCACTAGACTGTCGTTCGCCAATCTTCTCTTACTCTTAATCTTCCATATTATTACACCCCCGATGGCTATAACTAGGAATGTACCCATCACTATTGACCAACTTATCGCGATCTGCTCATCGTCTTCCCAAGCTACACCTTCGTCTCCCAACGCACTTAACTTATCCCTTAAGTGATCCATATCGATCTTTTCTATTGGCTTCATTAACACTGGCATCTTATTTAAGGTGACATTAGAGAATCTCTTCACTATCGGCTCCCATAATTCTGTACAATTGACTAAAGCCTCTACCAATCATCTCTATGAGTGAATCTTTTTTTCATACCTTTCTTCCATCTGGTAATAGGGGGCAAGGAGATGGACACCCCAACCGCCGAACATCCATGGGTAGCGTCACCAGGGATAACGGTGGCCTTATTCTTAATGTCCTTGTGGACTCTCCCCACATACCCTAGACAGGCTGATATGTTTCTGTGTGGCTACTGCCCACACCCCGTCTGAAACACTGATAGCTTGTGGTAATGCCGAGTTTGTTAATACCTCTACTTGGCAGATTCTTTTGATTCCTTCCCCTTCCCTCAAACAATTCTAATATGCACATTCTGCGGTTACCAGTTTTTTTCTAGATAGGGCTCAACGAGGTACAAGTCCCCAGGGTATCATCTCTACACCTTCTAGCTTCTTCAGCTGATAGCAACATAAATTTCGTTCTCCCCGAATTTAATGCTATGTAGTCTGCTTCCACCTGAAAGGTAACAAATTCTCTTGTTGTTATTCTTCACAATCACTTAGTCTCGCTCGACTCATCACTCAATCATTTCATAACTTTTCTTAGTTCGGCTCTTCCTCCCCTAACTAACCTCTAGCAGACAGAATGGTCCGGTCAGGTGTGCGTGGCGCTCACTCTAAAGGTCGTACTTCATGACACCACTGGTGATCAATCAACAATGCCAATGATCTTCTTCCGTCCCTTGTGAGGTGCAGCCCGCGACTCCATCCCTCCACTCACATCTACCATAGTCAGCCAATAGGATTTTGGATGAGCCAGTGTCGTTATCTGTCGACACTAAATGCTATTCTGCACAGCCCTTTTGTTCTACTGAGATTTGGGGTTCTTCTCCCTCCCTGATCTCATCTTCTGAGGTGATTCCTGTTCAACCTCTAACCTTCTTTCTGTGTTTAACTCCCGTCCAGGAGGTTTTTTGTCCTCTTCTTCATCCCCTGATTCTTCTTTCTGTTTAGAGTCTTCGCCTTGAATGTCTTCAATACCTCTCGACTCTATGTCTAAACTTCTCCTGTTCCTTATCCTTTCCTTAAGCTGGGAAAGGGGTATTCGATCCTCCTCCTCCCACTCGCTGGGCCCTTCGTCCTGTTCAGGGTGCCTCTTTTTAGAGCCTTCGACTGCTTGATTGGACCTCTTCGTCTTTTTCTTCCTTTTCTTCGGACATGGGGGTGTGATGGCGATCTCACGGGGTCTTCTCTGCACTGATTCAGTCGACGACTGAACATCGCTAATCCCCGTTGAGGGTTCCAATTCTGTCACTCGGACTGCTTCGTTTATCTGGTCAAGTCGACCTATCTCCTCATCTTCTTCGGAGTCTTCCTCCGTCTCCATTTCTTCCGGTTCAACCAGAGTTACCTTCCTTTTCCTTGTCTTCTTAGGCCTCGGCTCGCTCATTTCCAGGTTAGCTATTTCAGCCTTCTTCAGATCATTGGCATGAAGCCTCCTCGCTCGTCCTGCCACTTGATCCCATATTACATATGATACTGGGCCCGTCTGCTCTACTATCCGGTAGTACGGTTCCCATCTCTGGTCCAGTTTTCCTTCTCTCTGGTGGATTTTATAGTAGACAGGGTCTCCAACCTTCAATTCTACCACCTTTCTTTCAGCATTCACCCTCTCATTTCTTTTCTTCTGGGCCCTCTTTATTCTTCTTCTGGCCTGTACGAATATCTTATGTTGCTGTTCCAGCAATAGTTGATGATGATCTTCTCCCATATACCTTCTTCGGGGCTTCAGTAGGTTATCTACAGGCAGGACCACGTCTCTGCCAAACAACAAAAAATAAGGAGAAAATCTGGAGGTTTCGTTTATCGTAAACCTCACGGCCGCCAGAGCCTGCGTCAAATACAAAGTCCCAATTTCCAGTGTTTTCTCTGACCAACTTGGCTAATACATCTCCCAAGGTTCTATGAAACCTTTCCACTTTAGCATTTCCTTGGGGTGATATGGGGATGTTTTTATGTGCTCTACATTCAAACCTGTCAAAACTTCTCTCATGATGCTGTTCACATTCTCCGTGCCATTATCTGTTACCAATTGCACAGGGGCACCATACCTAGGGAAGATTTCACTTATTATCAACCCGGCCACAGTTCTGGCCTTCTTGTCTGGTACTGCAAATGCTTCAGGCCAATTTGTTAGCCAATCGACAAAACTCACTATATAGTTGTTTCCTTGTGCAGTTTCCCCATATGGTCCTGATACATCCATACTCACTTTCTCGAAGGGGAAGTTTGGTACGTCTGTTTCCTCCAAGGGTGCCATTTCCTGCCTTCTGCTCTGCGACTGGCACACTACACAACTTCGAACATAGTTAGTGACTTCTCCGTACAGTTTGGGCCAATAGTACTTTCTTCCTATGAGATCACATGTCCTATCAATTCCCATGTGACCCAACCTTTCGTGGCACTGTTCCAATATCTCTGGTCTTAAACTTTTGGGCACATACAACTTGGGTTTGACTTCTTCATCCCTTCCTGAGAGATAATACAGCCTTTCCTCTATTATGGCATACTTGGTGGTCTCTCCTGCCTTTACCTTCTCTCTCAGAGCAGCTTATTTCACTGTCTGCTTGCTCCTTTTCAATTCCTTCTGTTTGCTCTACTAGCTTCCTTCGTTCTTCCTCGAATCTCACCCGATTCAGAGTTCGTAGGGAAGTGCTCTTCCCATCTCCTCCCTCTCCTAACCTTTTATAGTCTTTTGAGCTTGGTTCACCATCATAATGGGCACCAACTCGGCTGCCTCCACTACCGTTTCGCACAGGGTTACCTCGCTATCTTCTAGGCTCTTTTCCTTCTACAGGGACCAACTGCAGAGGTCCTCTCCGTACCCTTTTTCTGACATTAGCCTACCCTTTCCCGACACTGCGGTCCTAGGAGGTAACTTTACATCTTCCTCCACCACTATGGTTATCTCTTCCTCTGGTGGGCATCCCAATGGCGTTCTCTCGCCGTTCACCACCAACACAGTAGGATTAAACTCGATCTGGGCCCTCTGGCTCCGGAGCCAATCTTCTCCCAAGATTGCCTCCGTACACAGGTCGGGGGGGTTACGTAAAAATTTTAGGTGCTTTTCACCCTCCCAATCCTCACACCGGGAGCCTCACCATCCCTTTTATCTCCAGGGGGCCCCATCTGCTTGCACGTGATCTCTATGTCCGCTTCCCCGTAACCTTCTCTTCCGTTTCACCCGCCTGTATGTTTCCTCTCTCATCAATGACACAGATGCTCCTGTGTCCACCAAAGCCCTCATCTCTCTACCACCTATCTCTGCTCTACAGGATAGTTCTTTCTCCTGCGTTAGCGAAGAGAACACTTGAGCTTTCTTCTTCCTGGGTCCCCACCTTTGGGTTAACCCAGCCATAGGCGCCAGTAGTAATAAATCACCTTCATTTTTTCATGAGGTGGAGTTCTGCGCCCCCTGCACCTGGGCGACCCCGGCCGGACCTCTCCCGTCTCCCATGGCCGTTTCTAAGAATACAGTTTCTTTTCAGGTGTCCTGGCCTCCTGCAAAACCAGCACCTTCTTGCTGGACAGCTTGCCCGCAAGTGGCCCTTTAACCACATGTCCAACATTTTGCTCTTTCCCTTTTTAACTGGGTTGGCCTTGTGTCTATTCTCAGGGGAACCGTCCTCTATTCAAGCGGTTCGCCCACCCACTGGTCCAAGTTTTTATTTCTCTCCTTTTTAACTGGGCCACCCCTCCCTCTTAATTCTGGGGTGGCCCGCTGGCTTTCCCTGGGCCGGTCTCTTGGGCTCAGCCTTCTTTGTTAATATCGGTGGGGGACCCTTCCTCAGCCCGCACCACTTGGCCAGGTGTCCTTTCTTACCACACCTGGTGCATCTGTCCTGATTGAAGTCTGGGGGCAACCCCCACTTCGTCGGACATTCCGCCGCCCTGTGGTCCTCGTACCCACAGGTCCAGCAGACCAGCCCGTATCGACCCGGCGTGGGCTTATAAAAGCCATGCCTGGTCGACCATGCCCTTCTATTGGGGTCCTCCTCCCATAATTCTGCCCGATCCACCTCTTCCTTAACCCTCTGATTCCACACGGGGTTCTTCCGCCTACCCCCTTCTTCCAGCCTCCTGACTTGGTATCTGCTTCTTCCCACACCTCTTCACTTTATCCCACACCCCCTGGCTCTCCTTGCCAGCTCTATCGCTGCCGACAGTCTGAGCGGTCCTTCTTTCAATACGTCGTGACGAACACGCTCGTCGCTCAGCGCCTCTACATACAGGTCCGCCAGTTGAGCCTGCATAACCGCATTATCCCTGACCACTTCGGGAATGCCAACGACGATAGCTTCCCCGCTCAATTTAATTCTCCCGGGGTCTCATCCCGCAGCTGTGTCAGATTAAAAAGGGCGCTCATGGCCTCTATGGCCGTACCTTCGTCGGCGAATTCTTTGGTCAGTAGTCTTTTTATTTCTTCCCAAGCCAAGCGGGGTTGGTTCTCCAAGAGCCTCCTCACGAACTCAGACGCTTTTCCCTTTGTGGCATCGTATGCCAAATACAGGGTTTCTTGGTCCGAGAGCTCGTAGATGGTTCGGCTCTTCTCGAGGATTGCCAGCCAGTTTTTAAACTCCTTCCCGCTGCCATCAAATACTGGGACCCTCGGTCCACCCAACAGCTTCCTTAAATCCACTGACGACCCCCGCCCTACTTCTTCTTCACCCCCCCACTGCTCTATCCGAATCATAATCTGACATGTCTACAGAGAAAGACAGTCTATGCAGCAACAATCGAGGTTGGGAAATAAAATAAGGTGTCCTACCTTACAGACGATTCTGTTCTTTCTTTGGTCCCGGGTCGTTCTGAGTTCTGTCTGAATTTTCAGCAACGGCGGTCGATCGTGGTCTTCTCAGGGCTGAAATCCCTCGGTCACTGCACCACTTGTGACGTGGTTGTCTCAGGGTTGATCCGTTGATCACGGCACCACATGTGACGGTTACACACCTGGCCCAGAGTCGAATCCTTTGGTTACGGCGCCAACGGTGACGTCGCTCCTCCTGGTCGCTCCTCCTGGGTCCAAGCGTGCCGCTCCAACCCCTTGGTCAGATGATCACCAGCCTCGCCTTTCCCGACTCGCTTCCAATACCTGGTCACTAAAAGCAACTGTACCGATCTCCGGTCTGTCTACCCACGCTGTGTTTAGATCTTAGACAGACGGGACCAGCAGGGATTGGGGCCGATACAAGTTGAGTCCGACAGGGGTGGCAAAACACAAATAAAAGAGAAAATAAACTCACGAGACAAAAGATTGCTGATGAAAAAAAATGGGTAACAACCTTTTATATCTTAATGTCCGTTACATAAAAACAAAATTGTTCTCATTTCCCAACCCGCTCTGTGGACTATGGCACAAGCTTCTATCACACAACCTAAAGATTTCGAATTGCCTACTCTTTAGAATTGTGTATGTCGGAGTGTGGTTTGGTTCGACACTGGGGCTAATTTCTATCGATCATTCGCAGTTGATTCTTCTCTTCGACTTGAGTTGTATTTCTTCTTCTTCGTCGACTTAGGCTGGAAGTTCTCTTGTCTTCGACTTGGGCTGAAGTTCTCTTGTCTTCGACTTGGGCTGGAAGGATCTCTTGCCGCAACTCAGCCGCAACTCTCTGTCGTCCGAGGTGATCTCTTCTCGCTGCCGTCCGGGGCTGAACTCTTCTGTCTTCGACTTGGGCTGGAAGGATTTCTTGTCTGAGGATTCTCTTGCCCGCAAAGGGCGAGTGAATCGGGCCCGGAAGTTTCGCGTTCAGGCTCTTTCCCTGCCCGCGGTCCAGCTGCAACTCCACTCCAACTGATTTCTGTCGACTGGGGTCCTGCTTTTATTGACGCCGCAACAAACTGGGGTGGGTCTGTCGGCGTCAGGGTTTTCTCAATAACTCCAAAAGTCGCATTATTTTTGATTTCCCATTATCGCTATTGTTTTCACCCCTACTTCCTCACAGTGCCTTTTGTGGGGAGGTGCACCCATCTCTTAGTCTCTCGTATGTCAGGTGACCGTTTTTCGACCAATGGTTCCTGATCGGGCATTTCTTTCTCTTCTTTTCTGCAGATCACGTGACCGTTTCCGACCAATTGTTATTGATCGAGCATCCTTTCTCCTCCGTTCGGGCGTGGTTACATCGTTCTTGTTTTTAAAAAAAAACAAAATCTAAGTTGGCCTTTTTCTGCACGTACAAAAAATGACAATCTTGGCTTTCTCTCACCTGGGCTCTGTCAAACAGCCCGCCGCTAATTAGATGTGACTTCAGGGAAGAATATTGGCGCTATCTGTGAACTGAGACCATCGTCCCCTTCACCTCCCGTCTTTGTCAGACCCGACAGTCAGAAAATCTTAATTATCTACATTGAAAATGTTCCCACTTTATTATCGTAGGTTTCTAATTCTTAATAGGTCAGGAACTGTATATAGTTCCACCGGTCACTCCCCTCAACCCAAAAAAACACTTTTTCTGATTAAGATAAATTTCGTTTCTATTGTTCTAAAAAGAATTTCCTTTCTCCAATTTGACAATGAGTCTTTCCACGCAAAAAGTAGGCTAGGTGCTTCGACCGATTTTTTTATTATCAATACACTTTATCAAGCATTGTCCTTCCACTCTCTAAATGACTTTCCCTTCTAAATAACAAATCCCATTGTTCTTTTTCGAAAATCGGCCAAGATGTTGGCCTAATTACCTTTCTGATACGTGTTTTTGTTAATGACCGCTTTTTGTATTTCTCGACCTCTCTCTTTTTTTTTTTCTTTTCTTTCCTCTTCTTCCCTTAGGATCGTCTAAGTACAATCTTAGTGAATTATTTTCAACTCAATTATTTTCCGTTTTAAAAAAAATCAACAACCTGTTTAGTAAACCGAGTAAGAAAAAATTAAATCATATTTCTATGAATATTTCTAATAATGCAAGGTGCCACACCTTAAAACCTCCTGTCTTCTTATCAGAGGCCTTGCTGCCGGATGTGGTTTATCGTTATATCCAGGACAAATCTAATCTAAGTGTGTTTGTTTTAAAGAAATTATAAAAAATACCAGCTTAAAACCGCCATGTTTAAAACAGTAATTATTATAGTTGTTTTATGGTTTTATCTTTGAATCTTTTAAAAAATACCATTCCATCAGTCTTTTTTATCATTTCTAGAAGTAACATTTTCTATTCTTTGATTAATTTAATAAAAAAAAAAAATTTATTTAAATTCTAAATTTATTACTGTTGTGTACGATACACCTAATTTACATAAGTGGAGTACCGACCATATAAATATGGGTTGGTACCGGAAGACCAGGGAGTAAGATAGTAGTTAGAAGAAGATCCAATCCAGAGACTCTGCCCGACTGCGACTAATGTCAACCCATTATGCAGGAACAGTCTTCCCAAGAATATACCAAAACTAACTGTAAATATTGTGTACCTTTTCCTTGTTTCAATACATTTTGTTAACGTACATTTTTGTGTTGTATTATTATTATTCCATGCTTATCCAAGTTTCAACAATGGCGACGAGGTATAAAGAACTTTACGTTACGGAAAAAAAAAAATTAATAATTGATAGCCTTCAACAATTGGGACAAGTGGAAGAACCCAGGCTGAAGAAAAAAAAAAATCATTAATTAAAAAGTCGAACATCTAATGGAACGGAAAAGTATTCTGAAGTTTGGACAGTTAAAACTAGTTAAAGGACGACTAAGCTTAAAGGAACGTTCACTCAGAAAAATCTGGAAGGTGGCGTAAACAAATAACAGCGAAAAAAAAAAAAAGAATATCAGTCAAAGCTGGCCGACTAAAAAAAAAAAAAAAAAAAAAAAAAAAGCGACTAAAAAAAAAACATGCATGGAATTAAAAGGAGCACAAATACAACGTGTCGACTTTGAAAGGTAAGCGAACTTGTAAAAAAAAAAAAAATTGTTTATTTTTTTTTTTGTTTGGTTGCTCAATAATATTTTATAAAGCAAGACATAAAATTAAAAAAAGGCGTAAGTTGTTTCGATTTTTTTTTTGTCTGCTTATAGTATATTCGTGGATACACAATTTAAAAGTATATTCTTTGTTGCATGAACACTATCAGCTAAAAATGGAGGAATTATCCAAAGTCATAGCTGAATTGTTTAAAGCCCAGCAGTTGAGTCAAGCTGAGTTAGTCAAATCCCAGCAGTTGAGTCTGCAACAACAAAGTGAACAGTTTGCCTTATTAAGAGAACAGCAATTAGCACAGCAGAATTATAAAGAAAGGCAAGAGGAGTTGAGTCAGCAACGTCAAAGGAACAGGAAGAAATGTATGTCAAGGTTTTGGAAATTCAAAAGTTAACATTGGAGAAATTAAACAACATTCAGGCAAATGAAAGTAACTCTTCATATTCTAATAACATCATATTTAATTCGTTGGAAACTTTCAAACTATGTGCCAGACGAAGGAAAAACGTTTGAAGCGTACTTTAAACGATATGAAGATATTTTCCACACAGACTGTGAAAACTGGTCGAATTCAAGAAAAGTCAGTCTATTACTAAGAAAGCTAGGTACAGCGGAACATAGCAAATTTGTAGATTTTATTCTACCGAGAAGAACAAATGAATTGGAATTCTCGGAAACAGTGAAATTGCTAAAGGAGTTGTTTGGAGCAAATATGTCGCTTTGGCATAAGCGATGGTTATGCATGAATGTAGCTAAATCCGACGATCAGGATTACTTAACTTATGCATCTATAGTGAATAGACATTGTGACAATTTCAGATTGGCAGAGATTACGGTTGAAGAATTCAAGTGTTTAATTTTTGCTCAAGGACTGGTATCCAGTAAGAGTGCCGAAATAAGACGTAGAGTTTTGTCTAAACTCGAATCTGAACAAAACCTTACCCTGCAAAAAGTTAGCAGAGGAGTGTCAGCGGGCCGTAAGTTTAAAGAAAGAGTCTCAAAAATTGAAGAAGCTGGTATTGCTTATATTAAAAAAGTGAAGAAACAGTCAAATTACCCATCAGAAAAAAATTGGATTAAAAATTCGGCGTATTTTAAAAATAGACAAGAAAAATTAAATGAAAAAAATGAGGAAAAAAAAATGGTTCCGCCATTTAATTGTAGACGGTGCAACGAAAGACACTGGGAGTTAAATTGCCCATATAGAAATAAAAAATGTTTCGTGTGCCACAAGAATGGTCACAAAGGGTCGTGTTGTAAAACGAAAAAAGTCAATAGCCGAATTAGAAAAACAAATTCAAATATCAAATCAGATAGAGATTTGAGGAAGTATGTGACGACTGAAATATTTAAAAAGAATATCAAATTTCAACTCGATTCGGGTTCAGATTTAACAATAATGAACTATAAAACATGGAAAATTTTAAAAAGGCCTACAATAATGAAGTCAACGAAACGTTCTCGAACAGTGACTGGAAAGGAAATTAAATTCGAAGGCGAGGTTGTACTTCCCATGAAATTGAACGGGATAGTTAAAAAAATAAAAGTTTTCATTCTGAAAAATGGAGAAAACTTGATGGGTACAGATTTTATTGAAACATTCGAATTGTGGGATAAACCGTTAAACTCTTTCTGCAGAAAAGTAGAAAGTAATACGCAAACAAGACAGGACATTAATGAGGAATTAAAAAAAAAATTTCCGAAACTTTCACACCTGGTCTTGGAAGATGTAACAAGTTTGAAGCCAAATTCGAATTAAAGGAAAATACTATGCCAATTTTTAAAAATAAAAATTTAATGTGCCTTTCGCAAGTGTAGAAAAATTAACGAAGAACTTGATAGGTTGGAAAAATGGGAATTATTTCGAAAGTAGAATCTAATTCATGGGCTGCGCCGATTGTGTGCATAAAAAGAAATCAAACCAAGTCAGTCTGCGTTGATTTTTTTCGACAGGGTTGAACTCGGTAATTAAGGACTACCATTACCCGTTACGAGTCCGGAGGAGATTTTTTAACAAGCTAAATGGTGGAGTTATATTTTCAAAATTGACTTATCAGATGCCTATCTCCAAATTCCCGTCGAAGAGGAATGTTCGAAGTTACTAGGGATAAACACGCATAGAGGGTTATTCAAGTACAACAGGCTTCCTTTTGGTATTAAAGTGGCACCTGCCATTTTTCAACAAGCTATGGACGTCATGCTGAATGATTTAGACTTTGCGTGCGCTTACTTAGACGACATCATAGTAAGGAGCGAATCGGTCGACGAACATCGAGAGCATCTCAATCAAGTATTTAAAAAGATTCAGGACTTTGGATTTAAAGTCAAAGAGTCAAAGTGCGAATTTGGTTTGGAGGAAATTAAATATTTAGGGCACATAATCAACAAAATGGCAGATGTCCGATCCGGAAAGGTCCATTGCGATTAGAGACATGCCGACGCCCACTAATGTGGCGATGCTACAAAAATTTTCTAGGGCTTGCAAATTATTATCAAGCGTTCATTAAAGGAATGTACAATTTAAGAGCTCCGTTGAATGAACTGCTAAAAAAAGACAAGGCATGGAAATGGACGGTAGAATGTCAGAAAGCCTTTGATGAAATAAAAGAAAATGCTTACGTCCGACCTCTTTTTAACCCATTACAATCCAAAACTGGATATTGTAGTGGCAAGTGACGCTAGTTCATATGGGATAGGAGCGTGTATTCAACACATAATGCCAGATGGTTCTAGAAAACCAATTGCACACGCTTGAGAACTTTGCTCCCAGGAGAAAAAAGTTACTCTCAGATAGAAAAAGGAGGCACTGAGTATCATTATTGCCATACAAAAATTTCACAGGTACATCCACGGCAGACATTTTATCCTTGAAACGGATCATAAACCACTGATCACTATTTTTGGTTCAAAGAAAGGGTTACCCGTTTATACAGCAAATCGTCTGTTAAGATGGGGAACCATTCTTCTCAATTATGATTTTCACATAAAGCACCTATCATCCAAAAAGATAATTCATGCGGATAGTCTATCAAGACTAGTACCGAGTCAAGAAGAAAGATTCGAAGAATCAATTATTGCAAATATCAGAGCAGATTATGAGGGGAAAAGCATGGTAAACAACATTGTAAGAGAGCTACCGGTTACGCTAAATGAAATTAAAAAATTAGAAGCTGAAAGCGATGATTTCATTTTAGAAATTAAAAAGCAAAATGGTAGCAAATGACCAAAAAGTGCAGGAGATTTTTTCAATAGGTGATGGAGTTTTATTATATGGTGAGAGAGTAGTAATACCAAAGAAGCTGCAGAAAAGAATACTTCGGGACTTTCATATGGGTCACCGGGTATTAATAGAACAAAAAAGCTTAATGCGAAGCTTTGTGTATTGGAAAGGAATGGATGTGGATATCGAAAACATGGTTCATCGATGTAAGGGGTGTGCGTTAGCAGCTAAGGCACCACCTATAGTACACAAACCATGGCCCAAGACGGATCATCCGTGGACAAGATTACACATTGATTTCCCTGGTCCAGTAGAAGATTTTACTACTTAATAGTGGTAGATAGTTTTACAAAATGGCCGGAAGTACTACGCTGTAAAAAGCCTACGTCCAATACCACAACAACTTTTTTGCATGAACTATTTGCACGGTTCGGTGTGCCAGAGTGTATTGTGAGTGACAATGGTACACAATTCATTTCTGAAGAATTTAAGGAATTTTGTGAGTTATATCAAATTAACCACATAACGACGCCTCCGTATCATCCGAGATCTAATGGACTCGCAGAAAGATTTGTCGATACTTTAAAACGAGCTCTGAAGAAAGCCTCAGGAGTTCCAACGGAAAAGGCGCTTCAGCAATTCTTACAAGTATACAGAATCACGCCAAACCAGAGAACACACTCAAACATGGCACCAGCTGAACTAATGTTCGCTAGGAAAGTTAAGTCAGTGTTTGACAAGCTTTTGCCAGGAAAAATAGAGTAAAAAATACCATGTATACAGCGAGAAAAAGATACACTCCCGGAGAGAAGGTGTTTTTCAAGTGCTATAAAAACAACGTTGAGTTCTGGGAACGAGGCATAGTGGACAAGAGAATCGGTGACCTGATTTACATAATTAAATGGCCAAAGAATACTCATAAAAGGCACCAAAACCAACTTAAAAAAGATTACGGTATAGAGCAAGAAGAGTGTATACCGGATGAGGACGAAGATCCCATTGATATAATGTATGATATGTTTCAGGTAGAACCTCCACAGAATACACCTGAACCAAGAAGATCCGGTAGGAAACGGAAATTGACGGACCCATTGAACGTGAATCCAAAACGGAAAAAATATTAAAATTAGGCAAATGGATCTACAAAGAAATAGCCATAATCATCAACCCATATAGGAAGCCAATTTGAAATCCAAAAGGGATTCCAAGGCTTGGGAGGAGGGTGTTGTGTACGATACACCTAATTTACATAAGTGGAGTACCGACCATATAAATATGGGTTGGTACCGGAAGACCAGGGAGTAAGATAGTAGTTAGAAGAAGATCCAATCCAGAGACTCTGCCCGACTGCGATTAAGTCAACCCATTCTACAGGAACAGTCTTCCCAAGAATATACCAAAACTAACTGTAAATATTGTGTACCTTCTCCTTGTTTCAATACATTTTGTTAACGTACATTTTGTGTTGTATTATTATTATTCCATGCTTATCCAAGTTTCAACAATTACCCTTTAAATGATTTTCTGATCCCCAATTTTATTAAGACCCCCATCCTAGTTTTATTGCATATCAAGAAAAATTCCAAACCCTGTTATCAAGACTGAACAATTTATCAGACAGCTAAAAGTAATTATTTGAATTATAATTATTTTTGTTTTATTTTTCAAATAATGTTGATGCATTAAACTGATTTAAAATGGTGAAAATTAAAGAAAACATTTTTCTTGAAATTTTTTAGCATTTGGACAAAACAGTCATCGATTTAAAATTTAAAAGTTATCACCACTTTTGAAAGGTTTACACATCAATTAAAAAAAGGGTACCTTTTCTCCCCTTTTTAAAGAATAGTATAGTTTGTTTGATTAGTATAATAGGGTTAAATTGGCAGCTGATCTTAAAAATGACCTACAATCTGTTGTTAAATGGGGCAAGAATTGCATTGTTAATTATAACACTTCAAAAACAAAACTTCTCTCTTTTAATCGTCTAAGAGAAAGCTTTTTACCTTCCATCAGCATAGCTGATGCTATCCTCCAGAAGAGTGACTCATTGTGCCATCTCAAACTAATGTTTCCAGTTGACACAAAGTGGAATCAATTTCTAATTCTGCAGCTAAGAAAATTGGTTCACTATATTTTGCTAGACAATTTTCTTGCCCGAATCTATTGCACATATTTATAATTCTAGCATTCTTCCAGGCTTTGGATATTGCTGCCACATATGGTCCAGTGTTCCTGCTATATATTTAGAAATTCTTGATAAAATCCACAGAAGAATCTGAAATGTTATTGGTCACTTTTCGACCACCATAGATTCAAATTTCACAAGTTGAAAGCTTATGGGATTTATGGATGAATTTTTGAACTGATTCAGTTTTTCTTATCAAATCACGAAATGAAAATAGTCTTGAATGGCCACTCATCTAGATCTTTTTGCATAAATGAAGATGTCCCCCAGAGCTCTATCTTTGAACCTACGTTCTTCCTAATTTTCAACAACGTCCTGAAGTCATCAATTCCCAACTTGTATCTATGCAGATGACATAACTATTCAATCCTAACTTAATAATAAGTCTGATCAGTTTGATAAAGTCAAATTGGCAACTGATCTAAAAAATGACCTACAATCTATTGTTAAATGAATAGCTTGTTAATTTTAATGCCTTAAAAACAAATCATCTGAGAGAACCCTTTTTTACCTTCCAGCAACATGGCTGATGCTGACCTCCAGGACAGTGACATATTATGTCTTCACAGACTAACGTCTTCAGCTGACATGAAGTGAAAAGAGTATTTTGAATCAATTGCTAGGTCTGTAGCTAAGAAAATTGGTTCACTATGTTTTGCTAGACAATTCTCTTGCCAGAATCTATTGCACATATTTAGATTTCTAGCATTCTTCCAGGCTTTGGGTATTGCTGCCACATATGGTCCGGTGCTCCTGCTATATATTTAGAAATTCTTGATAAAATCCAAAGAAGAATCTACAATGTTATTGGTTTTAACCTGGCATCTCACCTTCAGTCATCTTCCCACCACCATAATGGGGGTTCCCTTGCCTTTTCTATAAATACTGTCATGGTAATTGTTCTAATGAACTTTTTTTTTAATTCCCCACCTGATCTGGTATCTCGGCTCACATGGTAATTGTTCCAATGAACTTTCCTCTGTGGTACCTAGACTTTATAGATTGGTGCCAAAGTCACATCATTTACAGTTGAAATGACTAGATGTAACCATAAGTTCTATGCTAACAGATTCTTCTATCGCACTTCTTACTTGTGGAACTCTCTTCCAGTTTCTTGCTTCCCAGCCAACTTTGATTTGTCTTCTTAAATCCTGTTCTTTTATTGTCCTCTCTCCTTAATTGTTGTTTATCGCATATTCTTTAACACTTAGTAACCACTTGCATCTTTTTATTTATTGCATTGCATGTAATGGTTTAAAAAAAAGAGAAAACAAAATTTAGCAAACATTCCTGGATATACTAAATTACTCACATAGAGAATGTGATTGAGAAATTAGTATATCTTAAGACAACATTTATTAAGCGATATTTCAATTCTCACCATCCATATGGTGTAAAGAAAGTGATTGACATGTAAGTGATGACTCAAACATATAACAACAGCATCAATTGTACCCTTCAGAAAAAAAAAAAACCCTGCAAATATAACATCAGCATCTGCAGTTGGAAACAGAAGGTTCAAGGCGCATGGCCACAATCTGTCTTCGTTATGTTGAGCACTTATTGGAAAAGATTCAAAAGATCTACAATTCATGAAACATAATGACAAATGAAGCTTTACCTTACCGAGAAACCTCTACTGTGTTAAGCCCAACACAAAGGAGAGCTGATCAGAATAATTCCCATGAAAATATTTATAGAAAAGGCATAGGAAAACTACATTATGGTTGTGGAAAAAGTGGCTGTAAGCCAAGAGAGCAGGTCAGGACCAATAATATTGCAGATTCTTCTTTGTATTTTATAAAAAAAATATATGCAATAAAAAATTGAATTCGTTTTATGATTTATCTGTCTGATGTTAATTTTAACTGAAACACGACCTCTCTCACCTTTGGGCATTATTGCTTTTTTATTATCATTATGATGTTTGAAGCTACAAGTACCTTTCTGAATTTTTACAGCTTAAAAATTGAACAAACTAGTGCTAGGATAAAAGGCAACAATAATAAGATTGATTAAAACTAGTAATGAAATAATAGTAATAATGAAGAGTGTATTGAGCCAGAGTGTTGGAATAAAAGCAACAATAATAAGATGGAATAAAACTAGTAATGAAATAATAGTAATAATGAAGAGTGTATAGAGCCAGAGTGTTGGAATAAAAGCAACAATAATAAGATGGAATAAAACTAGTAATAAAATAATAGTAATAATGAAGAGTGTATTGAGCCAGAGTGTTGGAATAAAAGCAACAATAATAAGATGGATTAAAACTAGTAATAAAATAATAGTAATAATGAAGAGTGTATTGAGCCAGAGTGTTGGAATAAAAGCAACAATAATAAGATGGATTAAAACTAGTAATAAAATAATAGTAATAATGAAGAGTGTATAGAGCCAGAGTGTTGGAATAAAAGCAACAATAATAAGATGGAATAAAACTAGTAATAAAATAATAGTAATAATGAAGAGTGTATTGAGCCAGAGTGTTGGAATAAAAGCAACAATAATAAGATGGATTAAAACTAGTAATAAAATAATAGTAATAATGAAGAGTGTATTGAGCCAGAGTGTTGGAATAAAAGCAACAATAATAAGATGGAATAAAACTAGTAATAAAATAATAGTAATAATGAAGAGTGTATAGAGCCAGAGTGTTGGAATAAAAGCAACAATAATAAGATGGAATAAAACTAGTAATAAAATAATAGTAATAATGAAAAGAGTGTATTGAGCCAGAGTGTTGGAATAAAAGCAACAATAATAAGATGGAATAAAACTAGTAATAAAATAATAGTAATAATGAAGAGCGTATAGAGCCAGAGTGTTGGAATAAAAGCAACAATAATAAGATGGAATAAAACTAGGAATTAAATAATAGTAATAATGAAGAGTGTATAGAGCCAGAGTGTTGGAATAAAAGCAACAATAATAAGATGGAATAAAACTAGTAATAAAATAATAGTAATAATGAAGAGTGTATTGAGCCAGAGTGTTGGAATAAAAGCAACAATAATAAGATGGAATAAAACTAGTAATAAAATAATAGTAATAATGAAGAGTGTATTGAGCCAGAGTGTTGGAATAAAAGCAACAATAATAAGATGGATTAAAACTAGTAATAAAATAATAGTAATAATGAAGAGTGTATTGAGCCAGAGTGTTGGAATAAAAGCAACAATAATAAGATGGAATAAAACTAGTAATGAAATAATAGTAATAATGAAGAGTGTATAGAGCCAGAGTGTTGGAATAAAAGCAACAATAATAAGATGGAATAAAACTAGTAATAAAATAATAGTAATAATGAAGAAAAGCAACAATAATAAGATGGATTAAAACTAGTAATAAAATAATAGTATTGAAGCCAGAGTGTTGGAATAAAAAAGCAACAATAATAAGATGGAATAAAACTAGTAATAAAATAATAGTAATAATGAAGAGTGTATAGAGCCAGAGTGTTAATAAAAGCAACAATAATAAGATGGAATAAAACTAGTAATAAAATAATAAAATAATGAAGAGTATAAGCCAAGATTGGAATAAAAAAGCAACAATAATAAGATGGAATAAAACTAGTAATAAAATAATAGTAATAATGAAGAGTGTATAGAGCCAGAGTGTTGGAATAAAAGCAACAATAATAAGATGGAATAAAACTAGTAATAAAATAATAGTAATAATGAAGAGTGTATAGAGCCAGAGTGTTGGAATAAAAGCAACAATAATAAGATGGAATAAAACTAGTAATAAAATAATAGTAATAATAATGAAGAGTGTATAGAGCCAGAGTGTTGGAATAAAAAAACAATAATAAGATGGAATAAAACTAGTAATAAAATAATAGTAATAATGAAGAGCCAGTGTTGGATAAAGCCAGAGTGTTGGAATAAAATAAATAAAAAAAAATAAAAGCAACAATAATAAGATGGAATAAAACTAGTAATAAAATAATAGTAATAATGAAGAGTGTATAGAGCCAGAGTGTTGGAATAAAAAGCAACAATAATAAGATGGAATAAAACTAGTAATAAAATAATAGTAATAATGAAGAGTGTATAGAGCCAGAGTGTTGGAATAAAAGCAACAATAATAAGATGGAATAAAACTAATAAGTAATAAAATAATAAAATAATAATGAAGAGTGTATAGAGCCAGAGTGTTGGAATAAAAGCAACAATAATAAGATGGAATAAAACTAGTAATAAAATAATAATAATAATGAAGAGTGTATAGAGCCAGAGTGTTGGAATAAAAGCAACAATAATAAGATGGAATAAAACTAGTAATAAAATAATAGTAATAATGAAGAGTGTATAGAGCCAGAGTGTTGGAATAAAAGCAACAATAATAAGATGGAATAAAACTAGTAATAAAATAATAGTAATAATGAAGAGTGTATAGAGCCAGAGTGTTGGAATAAAAGCAACAATAATAAGATGGAATAAAACTAGTAATAAAATAATAGTAATAATGAAGAGTGTATAGAGCCAGAGTGTTGGAATAAAAAGCAACAATAATAAGATGGAATAAAACTAGTAATAAAATAATAGTAATAATGAAGAGTGTATAGAGCCAGAGTGTTGGAATAAAAGCAACAATAATAAGATGGAATAAAACTAGTAATAAAATAATAGTAATAATAAGAGTGTATAGAGCCAGAGTGTTGGAATAAAAGCAACAATAATAAGATGGAATAAAACTAGTAATAAAATAATAGTAATAATGAAGAGTGTAGAGCCAGAGTGTTGGAATAAAAAAAGCAACAATAATAAGATGGAATAAAACTAGTAATAAAATAATAGTAATAATGAAGAGTGTATAGAGCCAGAGTGTTGGAATAAAAAGCAACAATAATAAGATGGAATAAAACTAGTAATAAAATAATAGTAATAATGAAGAGTGTATAGAGCCAGAGTGTTGGAATAAAAAGCAACAATAATAAGATGGAATAAAACTAGTAATAAAATAATAGTAATAATGAAGAGTGTATTGAGCCAGAGTGTTGGAATAAAAAAGCAACAATAATAAGATGGAATAAAACTAGTAATAAAATAATAGTAATAATGAAGAGTGTATTGAGCCAGAGTGTTGGAATAAAAGCAACAATAATAAGATGGAATAAAACTAGTAATAAAATAATAGTAATAATGAAGAGTGTATAGAGCCAGAGTGTTGGAATAAAAGCAACAATAATAAGATGGAATAAAACTAGTAATAAAATAATAGTAATAATGAAGAGAATATAGAAGAGTGTTGGAATAAAAAATAGCAACAATAATAAGATGGAATAAAACTAGTAATAAAATAATAAAAATAATAATGAAGAGTGTATTGAGCCAGAGTGTTGGGATAAAAGCAACAATAATAAGATGGAATAAAACTAGTAATAAAATAATAAAATAATAGTAATAATGAAGATAAAACTAGTGTATAATGAAGAGTGTATAGAGCCAGTTTGGAATAAAAGCAACAATAATAAGATGGAATAAAACTAGTAATAAAATAATAGTAATAATGAAGAGTGTATAGAGCCAGAGTGTTGGAATAAAAAAAAAGCAACAATAATAAGATGGAATAAAACTAGTAATAAAATAATAGTAATAATGAAGAGTGTATAGAGCCAGAGTGTTGGAATAAAAGCAACAATAATAAGATGGAATAAAACTAGTAATAAAATAATAGTAATAATGAAGAGTGTATTGAGCCAGAGTGTTGGAATAAAAAGCAACAATAATAAGATGGAATAAAACTAGTAATAAAATAATAGTAATAATGAAGAGTGTATTGAGCCAGAGTGTTGGAATAAAAGCAACAATAATAAGATGGAATAAAACTAGTAATAAAATAATAGTAATAATGAAGAAAACTAGTGTATTGAGCCAGAGTGTTGGAATAAAAAGCAACAATAATAAGATGGAATAAAACTAGTAATAAAATAATAGTAATAATGAAGAGTGTATTGAGCCAGAGTGTTGGAATAAAAAGCAACAATAATAAGATGGAATAAAACTAGTAATAAAATAATAGTAATAATGAAGAGTGTATAGAGCCAGAGTGTTGGAATAAAAGCAACAATAATAAGATGGAATAAAACTAGTAATAAAATAATAGTAATAATGAAGAGTGTATTGAGCCAGAGTGTTGGAATAAAAGCAACAATAATAAGATGGAATAAAACTAGTAATAAAATAATAGTAATAATGAAGAGTGTATAGAGCCAGAGTGTTGGAATAAAAAAGCAACAATAATAAGATGGAATAAAACTAGTAATAAAATAATAGTAATAATGAAGAGTGTATTGAGCCAGAGTGTTGGAATAAAAAATAGCAACAATAATAAGATGGAATAAAACTAGTAATAAAATAATAGTAATAATGAAGAGTGTATAGAGCCAGAGTGTTGGAATAAAAAAGCAACAATAATAAGATGGAATAAAACTAGTAATAAAATAATAGTAATAATGAAGAGTGTATTGAGCCAGAGTGTTGGAATAAAAAAGCAACAATAATAAGATGGAATAAAACTAGTAATAAAATAATAGTAATAATGAAGAGTGTATAGAGCCAGAGTGTTGGAATAAAAGCAACAATAATAAGATGGAATAAAACTAGTAATAAAATAATAGTAATAATGAAGAGTGTATAAAACTGAATAAAATAATAAAGCCAGAGTGTTGGAATAAAAAAAGCAACAATAATAAGATGGAATAAAACTAGTAATAAAATAATAGTAATAATGAAGAGTGTATTGAGCCAGAGTGTTGGAATAAAAAGCAACAATAATAAGATGGAATAAAACTAGTAATAAAATAATAGTAATAATGAAGAGTGTATAGAGCCAGAGTGTTGGAATAAAAGCAACAATAATAAGATGGAATAAAACTAGTAATAAAATAATAGTAATAATGAAGAGTGTATAGAGCCAGAGTGTTGGAATAAAAAAGCAACAATAATAAGATGGAATAAAACTAGTAATAAAATAATAGTAATAATGAAGAGTGTATTGAGCCAGAGTGTTGGAATAAAAAGCAACAATAATAAGATGGATTAAAACTAGTAATAAAATAATAGTAATAATGAAGAGTGTATAGAGCCAGAGTGTTGGAATGGAATAAAACTAGTAATAAAATAATAGTAATAATGAAGAGTGTATAGAGCCAGAGTGTTGGAATAAAAGCAACAATAATAAGATGGAATAAAACTAGTAATAAAATAATAGTAATAATGAAGAGTGTATAGAGCCAGAGTGTTGGAATAAAAAAGCAACAATAATAAGATGGAATAAAACTAGTAATAAAATAATAGTAATAATGAAGAGTGTATTGAGCCAGAGTGTTGGAATAAAAAGCAACAATAATAAGATGGAATAAAACTAGTAATAAAATAATAGTAATAATGAAGAGTAATAGTAATAATGAAAGCCAGAGTGTTGGAATAAAAGCAACAATAATAAGATGGAATAAAACTAGTAATAAAATAATAGTAATAATGAAGAGTGTATTGAGCCAGAGTGTTGGAATAAAAAGCAACAATAATAAGATGGAATAAAACTAGTAATAAAATAATAGTAATAATGAAGAGTGTATTGAGCCAGAGTGTTGGAATAAAAGCAACAATAATAAGATGGAATAAAACTAGTAATAAAATAATAGTAATAATGAAGAGTGTATAGAGCCAGAGTGTTGGAATAAAAGCAACAATAATAAGATGGAATAAAACTAGTAATAAAATAATAGTAATAATGAAGAGTGTATTGAGCCAGAGTGTTGGAATAAAAAGCAACAATAATAAGATGGAATAAAACTAGTAATAAAATAATAGTAATAATGAAGAGTGTATAGAGCCAGAGTGTTGGAATAAAAAGCAACAATAATAAGATGGAATAAAACTAGTAATAAAATAATAGTAATAATGAAGAGTGTATTGAGCCAGAGTGTTGGAATAAAAAAGCAACAATAATAAGATGGAATAAAACTAGTAATAAAATAATAGTAATAATGAAGAGTGTATTGAGCCAGAGTGTTGGAATAAAAAGCAACAATAATAAGATGGAATAAAACTAGTAATAAAATAATAGTAATAATGAAGAGTGTATAAAAGCCAGAGTGTTGGAATAAAAGCAACAATAATAAGATGGAATAAAACTAGTAATAAAATAATAGTAATAATGAAGAGTGTATAGAGCCAGAGTGTTGGAATAAAAAGCAACAATAATAAGATGGAAAAAACTAGTAATAAAATAATAGTAATAATGAAGAGTGTATTGAGCCAGAGTGTTGGAATAAAAAACAATAATAAGATGGAATAAAACTAGTAATAAAATAATAGTAATAATGAAGAGTGTATAGAGCCAGAGTGTTGGAATAAAAAGCAACAATAATAAGATGGAATAAAACTAGTAATAAAATAATAATAATAAAGAGAAGCCAGTGTATAAAAGCCAGAGTGTTGGAATAAAAGCAATAATAATAAGATGGAATAAAACTAGTAATAAAATAATAGTAATAATGAAGAGTGTATAGAGCCAGAGTGTTGGAATAAAAGCAACAATAATAAGATGGAATAAAACTAGTAATAAAATAATAGTAATAATGAAGAGTGTATAGAGCCAGAGTGTTGGAATAAAAAAAAATACAACAATAATAAGATGGAATAAAACTAGTAAAAAGCAAAATAATAATAATAAAACTAGTAATAAAATAATAGAATAATGAAGAGTGTATAGAGCCAGAGTGTTGGAATAAAAAGCAACAATAATAAGATGGAATAAAACTAGTAATAAAATAATAGTAATAATGAAGAGTGTATTAATAATAAAAAGCAACAATAATAAGATGGAATAAAACTAGTAATAAAATAATAGTAATAATGAAGAGTGTATAGAGCCAGAGTGTTGGGATAAAAAGCAACAATAATAAGATGGAATAAAACTAGTAATAAAATAATAGTAATAATGAAGAGTGTATAGAGCCAGAGTGTTGGAATTAAAAGCAACAATAATAAGATGGAATAAAACTAGTAATAAAATAATAGTAATAATGAAGAGTGTATAGAGCCAGAGTGTTGGAATAAAAAGCAACAATAATAAGATGGAATAAAACTAGTAATAGCATAATAGTAATAATGAAGAGTGTATTGAACCAGAATGTTGGAATCAAAAGCAACAATAATAAGATGGAATAAAACTAGTAATAAAATAATAGTAATAATGAAGAGTGTATAGAGCCAGAGCGTTGGAATTAAAAGCAACAATAATAAGATGGAATAAAACTAGTAATAAAATAATATTAATAATGAAGAGTGTATAGAGCCAGAGTGTTGGGATAAAAAAGCAAAAATAATAAGATTAAATAAAACTAGTAATAAAATAATAGTAATAATGAAGAGTGTATAGAGCCAGAGTGTTGGGATAAAAAGCAACAATAATAAGATGGAATAAAACTAGTAATAAAATAATAGTAATAATGAAGAGTGTATAGAGCCAGAGTGTTGGAATAAAAAAGCAACAATAATAAGATGGAATAAAACTAGTAATAAAATAATAGTAATAATGAAGAGTGTATAGAGCCAGAGTGTTGGAATAAAAAAGCAACAATAATAAGATGGAATAAAACTAGTAATAAAATAATAGTAATAATGAAGAGTGTATTGAGCCAGAGTGTTGGAATAAAAAGCAACAATAATAAGATGGAATAAAACTAGTAATAAAATAATAGTAATAATGAAGAGTGTATAGAGCCAGAGTGTTGGAATAAAAGCAACAATAATAAGATGGAATAAAACTAGTAATAAAATAATAGTAATAATGAAGAGCCAGAGTGTATAAAAAAAGCCAGAGTAAAACTAGTTGGAATAAAAAGCAACAATAATAAGATGGAATAAAACTAGTAATAAAATAATAGTAATAATGAAGAGTGTATAGAGCCAGAGTGTTGGAATAAAAAAAACAACAATAATAAGATGGAATAAAACTAGTAATAAAATAATAGTAATAATGAAGAGTGTATTGAGCCAGAGTGTTGGAATAAAAAGCAACAATAATAAGATGGAATAAAACTAGTAATAAAATAATAGTAATAATGAAGAGTGTATAGAGCCAGAGTGTTGGAATAAAAAAGCAAATAATAAGATGGAATAAAACTAGTAATAAAATAATAGTAATAATGAAGAGTGTATAGAGCCAGAGTGTTGGAATAAAAAAGCCAATAATAAGATGGAATAAAACTAGTAATAAAATAATAGTAATAATGAAGAGTGTATAGAGCCAGAGTGTTGGAATAAAAAGCAACAATAATAAGATGGAATAAAACTAGTAATAAAATAATAGTAATAATGAAGAGTGTATAGAGCCAGAGTGTTGGAATAAAAAGCAACAATAATAAGATGGAATAAAACTAGTAATAAAATAATAGTAATAATGAAGAGTGTATTGAGCCAGAGTGTTGGAATAAAAGATGGAATAAAACTAAATAAAATAAGATGGAATAAAACTAGTAAATAAAAAGCAACAATAATAGTAATAAAACTGAATAAAATAATAGTAATAATGAGTGTATAGAGCCAGAGTGTTGGAATAAAAAACAACAATAATAAGATGGAATAAAACTAGTAATAAAATAATAGTAATAATGAAGAGTGTATAGAGCCAGAGTGTTGGAATAAAAAGCAACAATAATAAGATGGAATAAAACTAGTAATAAAATAATAGTAATAATGAAGAGTGTATAGAGCCAGAGTGTTGGAATAAAAGCAACAATAATAAGATGGAATAAAACTAGTAATAAAATAATAGTAATAATGAAGAGTGTATAGAGCCAGAGTGTTGGAATAAAAAAGCAACAATAATAAGATGGAATAAAACTAGTAATAAAATAATAGTAATAATGAAGAGTGTATAGAGCCAGAGTGTTGGAATAAAAAAGCAACAATAATAAGATGGAATAAAACTAGTAATAAAATAATAGTAATAATGAAGAGTGTATAGAGCCAGAGTGTTGGAATAAAAGCAACAATAATAAGATGGAATAAAACTAGTAATAAAATAATAGTAATAATGAAGAGTGTATAGAGCCAGAGTGTTGGAATAAAAGCAACAATAATAAGATGGAATAAAACTAGTAATAAAATAATAGTAATAATGAAGAGTGTATAGAGCCAGAGTGTTGGAATAAAAAGCAACAATAATAAGATGGAATGGAATAAAACTAATAGTAATAAAATAATAGTAATAATGAAAAGAACAATAATAAGATGGAATAAAACTAGTAATAAAATAATAGTAATAATGTGTATAGAGCCAGAGTGTTGGAATAAAAAAGCAACAATAATAAGATGGAATAAAACTAGTAATAAAATAATAGTAATAATGAAGAGTGTATAGAGCCAGAGTGTTGGAATAAAAAGCAACAATAATAAGATGGAATAAAACTAGTAATAAAATAATAGTAATAATGAAGAGTGTATAGAGCCAGAGTGTTGGAATAAAAAATAGCAACAATAATAAGATGGAATAAAACTAGTAATAAAATAATAGTAATAATGAAGAGTGTATAGAGCCAGAGTGTTGGAATAAAAGCAACAACAATAATAAGATGGAATAAAACTAGTAATAAAATAATAGTAATAATGAAGAGTGTATAGAGCCAGAGTGTTGGAATAAAAAGCAACAATAATAAGATGGAATAAAACTAGTAATAAAATAATAGTAATAATGAAGAGTGTATAGAGCCAGAGTGTTGGAATAAAAAAGCAACAATAATAAGATGGAATAAAACTAGTAATAAAATAATAGTAATAATGAAGAGTGTTGGATAGAAAGCCAGAGTGTTGGAATAAAAGCAACAATAATAAGATGGAATAAAACTAGTAATAAAATAATAGTAATAATGAAGAGTGTATTGAGCCAGAGTGTTGGAATAAAAGCAACAATAATAAGATGGAATAAAACTAGTAATAAAATAATAGTAATAATGAAGAGTGTATTGAGCCAGAGTGTTGGAATAAAAAAGCAACAATAATAAGATGGAATAAAACTAGTAATAAAATAATAGTAATAATGAAGAGTGTATAGAGCCAGAGTGTTGGAATAAAAAGCAACAATAATAAGATGGAATAAAACTAGTAATAAAATAATAGTAATAATGAAGAGTGTATAGAGCCAGAGTGTTGGAATAAAAAGCAACAATAATAAGATGGAATAAAACTAGTAATAAAATAATAGTAATAATGAAGAGTGTATTGAGCCAGAGTGTTGGAATAAAAAGCAAATAATAATAAGATGGAATAAAACTAGTAATAAAATAATAGTAATAATGAAGAGTGTATAGAGCCAGAGTGTTGGAATAAAAAGCAATAATAATAAGATGGAATAAAACTAGTAATAAAATAATAGTAATAATGAAGAGTGTATTGAGCCAGAGTGTTGGAATAAAAGCAACAATAATAAGATGGAATAAAACTAGTAATAAAATAATAGTAATAATGAAGAGTGTATAGAGCCAGAGTGTTGGAATAAAAGCAACAATAATAAGATGGAATAAAACTAGTAATAAAATAATAGTAATAATGAAGAGTGTATAGAGCCAGAGTGTTGGAATAAAAGCAACAATAATAAGATGGAATAAAACTCGTAATGAAATAATAGTAATAATGAAGAGTGTATAGAGCCAGAGTGTTGGAATAAAAAGCAACAATAATAAAATGGAATAAAACTAGTAATAAAATAATAGTAATAATGAAATAATAGAATAATGAAAGAGTATAGAGCCAGAGTGTTGGAATAAAAAGCAACAATAATAAGATGGAATAAAACTAGTAATAAAATAATAGTAATAATGAAGAGTGTATAGAGCCAGAGTGTTGGAATAAAAAAACAACAATAATAAGATGGAATAAAACTAGTAATAAAATAATAGTAATAATGAAGAGTGTATAGAGCCAGAGTGTTGGAATAAAAGCAACAATAATAAGATGGAATAAAACTAGTAATAAAATAATAGTAATAATGAAGAGTGTATAGAGCCAGAGTGTTGGAATAAAAGCAACAATAATAAGATGGAATAAAACTAGTAATAAAATAATAGTAATAATGAAGAGTGTATAGAGCCAGAGTGTTGGAATAAAAAAAACAATAATAAGATGGAATAAAACTAGTAATAAAATAATAGTAATAATGAAGAGTGTATAGAGCCAGAGTGTTGGAATAAAAAAAAACAACAATAATAAGATGGAATAAAACTAGTAATAAAATAATAGTAATAATGAAGAGTGTATAGAGCCAGAGTGTTGGAATAAAAGCAACAATAATAAGATGGAATAAAAACTAGTAATAAAATAATAGTAATAATGAAGAGTGTATAGAGCCAGAGTGTTGGAATAAAAAGCAACAATAATAAGATGGAATAAAACTAGTAATAAAATAATAGTAATAATGAAGAGTGTATAGAGCCAGAGTGTTGGAATAAAAAGCAACAATAATAAGATGGAATAAAACTAGTAATAAAATAATAGTAATAATGAAGAGTGTATAGAGCCAGAGTGTTGGAATAAAAAAGCAACAATAATAAGATGGAATAAAACTAGTAATAAAATAATAGTAATAATGAAAGAGTGTATAGAGCCAGAGTGTTGGAATAAAAAGCAACAATAATAAGATGGAATAAAACTAGTAATAAAAATAATAGTAATAATGAAGAGTGTATAGAGCCAGAGTGTTGGAATAAAAGCAACAATAATAAGATGGAATAAAACTAGTAATAAAATAATAGTAATAATGAAGAATAATAGTGTATAGAGCCAGAGTGTTGGAATAAAAAAGCAACAATAATAAGATGGAATAAAACTAGTAATAAAATAATAGTAATAATGAAGAGTGTATTGAGCCAGAGTGTTGGAATAAAAAGCAACAATAATAAGATGGAATAAAACTAGTAATAAAATAATAGTAATAATGAAGAGTGTATAGAGCCAGAGTGTTGGAATAAAAGCAACAATAATAAGATGGAATAAAACTAGTAATAAAATAATAGTAATAATGAAGAGTGTATAGAGCCAGAGTGTTGGAATAAAAGCAACAATAATAAGATGGAATAAAACTAGTAATAAAATAATAGTAATAATGAAGAGTGTATAGAGCCAGAGTGTTGGAATAAAAAAGCAACAATAATAAGATGGAATAAAACTAGTAATAAAATAATAGTAATAATGAAGAGTGTATAGAGCCAGAGTGTTGGAATAAAAAGCAACAATAATAAGATGGAATAAAACTAGTAATAAAATAATAGTAATAATGAAGAGTGTATAGAGCCAGCCAGAGTGTTGGAATAAAAGCAACAAAAAAGCAAATAATAAGATGGAATAAAACTAGTAATAAAATAATAGTAATAATGAAGAGTGTATAGAGCCAGAGTGTTGGAATAAAAAGCAACAATAATAAGATGGAATAAAACTAGTAATAAAATAATAGTAATAATGAAGAGTGTATAGAGCCAGAGTGTTGGGAATAAAAAGCAACAATAATAAGATGGAATAAAACTAGTAATAAAATAATAGTAATAATGAAGAGTGTATAGAGCCAGAGTGTTGGAATAAAAAGCAACAATAATAAGATGGAATAAAACTAGTAATAAAATAATAGTAATAATGAAGAGTGTATAGAGCCAGAGTGTTGGAATTAAAAGCAACAATAATAAGATGGAATAAAACTAGTAATAAAATAATAGTAATAATGAAGAGTGTATAGAGCCAGAGTGTTGGAATAAAAAGCAACAATAATAAGATGGAATAAAACTAGTAATAAAATAATAGTAATAATGAAGAGTGTATAGAGCCAGAGTGTTGGAATAAAAAGCAACAATAATAAGATGGAATAAAACTAGTAATAAAATAATAGTAATAATGAAGAGTGTATAGAGCCAGAGTGTTGGAATAAAAAGCAACAATAATAAGATGGAATAAAACTAGTAATAAAATAATAGTAATAATGAAGAGTGTATAGAGCCAGAGTGTTGGAATAAAAGCAACAATAATAAGATGGAATAAAACTAGTAATAAAATAATAGTAATAATGAAAGAGTGTATAGAGCCAGAGTGTTGGAATAAAAAAGCAACAATAATAAGATGGAATAAAACTAATAATAAAATAATAGTAATACTGAAGAGTGTATAACGCCAGAGTGTTGGATAAAAAAGCAACACTAATAAGATGAAATAAAACTAGTAATAAAATAATAATAATAATAATGAAGAGTGTATAGAGCCAGAGTGTTGGAATAAAAAAGCAACAATAATAAGATGGAATAAAACTAGTAATAAAATAATAGTAATAATGAAGAGTATATAGAGCCAGAGTGTTGGAATAAAAAAGCAACAATAATAAGATGGATTAAAACTAGTAATAAAATAATAGTAATAATGAAGAGTGTATAGAGCCAGAGTGTTGGAATAAAAGGCAACAATAATAAGATGGAATAAAACTAGTAATAAAATAATAGTAATAATGAAGAGTGTATAGAGCCAGAGTGTTGGAATAAAAGGCAACAATAATAAGATGGAATAAAACTAGTAATAAAATAATAGTAATAATGAAGAGTGTATAGAGCCAGAGTGTTGGGATAAAAAGCAACAATAATAAGATGGAATAAAACTAGTAATAAAATAATAGTAATAATGAAGAGTGTATAGAGCCAGAGTGTTGGAATAAAAAGCAACAATAATAAGATGGAATAAAACTAGTAATAAAATAATAGTAATAATGAAGAGTGTATAGAGCCAGAGTGTTGGAATAAAAGGCAACAATAATAAGATGGAATAAAACTAATAATAAAATAATAGTAATAATGAAGAGTGTATCGAGCCATAGTGTTGGAATAAAAGGCAACAATAATAAGATGGAATAAAACTAGTAATAAAATAATAGTAATAATGAAGAGTGTATAGAGCCAGAGTGTTGGGATAAAAAGCAACAATAATAAGAGGGAATAAAACTAGTAATAAAATAATAGTAATAATGAAGAGTGTATAGAAAGAGTGTTGGAATAAAAAGCAACAATAATAAGATGGAATAAAACTAGTAATAAAAATAATAGTAATAATGAAGAGTGTATAGAGCCAGAGTGTTGGAATAAAAAAAAAACAATAATAAGATGGAATAAAACTAGTAATAATAAAATAATAAATAATGAATAATGAAGTGTTGGAATAAAAAGCCAATAATAAGTTGGAATAAAAGCAAAAAATAATAAGATGGATTAAAAACTAGTAATAAAAAACTAATAGTAAAATGAAGAGTGTATAGAGCCAGAGTGTTGGAATAAAAAAGCAACAATAATAAGATGGAATAAAACTAGTAATAAAATAATAGTAATAATGAAGAGTGTATTGAGCCAGAGTGTTGGAATAAAAAACAATAATAAGATGGAATAAAACTAGTAATAAAATAATAGTAATAATGAAGAGTGTATAGAGCCAGAGTGTTGGAATAAAAGCAACAATAATAAGATGGAATAAAACTAGTAATAAAATAATAGTAATAATGAAGAGTGTATAGAGCCAGAGTGTTGGAATAAAAGCAACAATAATAAGATGGAATAAAACTAGTAATAAAATAATAGTAATAATGAAGAGTGTATTGAGCCAGAGTGTTGGAATAAAAAAGCAACAATAATAAGATGGAATAAAACTAGTAATAAAATAATAGTAATAATGAAGAGTGTATAAAGCCAGATGGAATAAAACTGGGAATAAAAGCAACAATAATAAGATGGAATAAAACTAGTAATAAAATAATAGTAATAATGAAGAGTGTATTGAGCCAGAGTGTTGGAATAAAAGCAACAATAATAAGATGGAATAAAACTAGTAATAAAATAATAGTAATAATGAAGAGTGTATAGAGCCAGAGTGTTGGAATAAAAAAGCAACAATAATAAGATGGAATAAAACTAGTAATAAAATAATAGTAATAATGAAGAGTGTATTGAGCCAGAGTGTTGGAATAAAAAAACAATAATAAGATGGAATAAAACTAGTAATAAAATAATAGTAATAATGAAGAGTGTATAGAGCCAGAGTGTTGGAATAAAAAAAACAATAATAAGATGGAATAAAACTAGTAATAAAATAATAGTAATAATGAAGAGTGTATAGAGCCAGAGTGTTGGAATAAAAGCAACAATAATAAGATGGAATAAAACTAGTAATAAATAATAATAAAACTAGTAATAAAATAATACTAATAATGTAATAATGAAGAGTGTATAGAGCCAGAGTGTTGGAATAAAAAAGCAACAATAATAAGATGGAATAAAACTAGTAATAAAATAATAATAATAATGAAGAGTGTATTGAGAGCCAGAGTGTTGGAATAAAAGCAACAATAATAAGATGGAATAAAACTAGTAATAAAATAATAGTAATAATGAAGAGTGTATAGAGCCAGAGTGTTGGAATAAAAAAGCAACAATAATAAGATGGAATAAAACTAGTAATAAAATAATAGTAATAATGAAAATATATAGAGCCAGAGTGTTGGAATAAAAAAAACAATAATAAGATGGAATAAAACTAGTAATAAAATAATAGTAATAATGAAGAGTGTATAGAGCCAGAGTGTTGGAATTAAAAGCAACAATAATAAGATGGAATAAAACTAGTAATAAAATAATAGTAATAATGAAGAGTGTATAGAGCCAGAGTGTTGGGATAAAAAGCAACAATAATAAGATGGAATAAAACTAGTAATAAAATAATAGTAATAATGAAGAGTGTATTGAGCCAGAGTGTTGGGAATAAAAAAGCAACAATAATAAGATGGAATAAAACTAGTAATAAAATAATAGTAATAATGAAGAGTGTATAGAGCCAGAGTGTTGGAATAAAAAAGCAACAATAATAAGATGGAATAAAACTAGTAATAAAATAATAGTAATAATGAATGGAATAAAACTGTATAATGAAAAGTGTTGGAATAAAAAGCAACAATAATAAGATGGAATAAAACTAGTAATAAAATAATAGTAATAATGAAGAGTGTATAGAGCCAGAGTGTTGGAATAAAAAGCAACAATAATAAGATGGAATAAAACTAGTAATAAAATAATAGTAATAATGAAAGAGTGTATTGAGCCAGAGTGTTTGGAATAAAAAAGCAACAATAATAAGATGGAATAAAACTAGTAATAAAATAATAGTAATAATGAAGAGTGTATTGAGCCAGAGTGTTGGAATAAAAGCAACAATAATAAGATGGAATAAAACTAGTAATAAAATAATAGTAATAATGAAGAGTGTATTGAGCCAGAGTGTTGGAATAAAAGCAACAATAATAAGATGGAATAAAACTAGTAATAAAATAATAGTAATAATGAAGAGTGTATTGAGCCAGAGTGTTGGAATAAAAAAACTAGTAATAATAAGATGGATTAAAACTAGTAATAAAATAATAGTAATAATGAAGAGTGTATAGAGCCAGAGTGTTGGAATAAAAAGCAACAATAATAAGATGGAATAAAACTAGTAATAAAATAATAGTAATAATGAAGAGTGTATTGAGCCAGAGTGTTGGAATAAAAAAGCAACAATAATAAGATGGATTAAAACTAGTAATAAAATAATAGTAATAATGAAGAGTGTATAGAGCCAGAGTGTTGGAATAAAAGCAACAATAATAAGATGGATTAAAACTAGTAATAAAATAATAGTAATAATGAAGAGTGTATTGAGCCAGAGTGTTGGAATAAAAAGCAACAATAATAAGATGGATTAAAACTAGTAATAAAATAATAGTAATAATGAAGAGTGTATTGAGCCAGAGTGTTGGAATAAAAGCAACAATAATAAGATGGAATAAAACTAGTAATGAAATAATAGTAATAATGAAGAGTGTATATTGAGCCAGAGTGTTGAATAAAAGCAACAATAATAAGATGGAATAAAACTAGTAATAAAATAATAGTAATAATGAAGAGTGTATTAGAGCCAGAGTGTTGGAATAAAAAGCAACAATAATAAGATGGATTAAAACTAGTAATAAAATAATAGTAATAATGAAGAGTGTATTGAGCCAGAGTGTTGGAATAAAAAGCAACAATAATAAGATGGAATAAAACTAGTAATAAAATAATAGTAATAATGAAGAGTGTATAGAGCCAGAGTGTTGGAATAAAAAAAAGCAACAATAATAAGATGGAATAAAACTAGTAATAAAATAATAGTAATAATGAAGAGTGTATTGAGCCAGAGTGTTGGAATAAAAAGCAACAATAATAAGATGGAATAAAACTAGTAATAAAATAATAGTAATAATGAAGAGTGTATAGAGCCAGAGTGTTGGAATAAAAATAATAAGATGGAATAAAACTAGTAATAAAATAATAGTAATAATGAAAGAGTGTATAGAGCCAGAGTGTTGGAATAAAAAAGCAACAATAATAAGATGGAATAAAACTAGTAATAAAATAATAGTAATAATGAAGAGTGTATTGAGCCAGAGTGTTGGAATAAAAAGCAACAATAATAAGATGGAATAAAACTAGTAATAAAATAATAGTAATAATGAAGAGTGTATTGAGCCAGAGTGTTGGAATAAAAAGCAACAATAATAAGATGGAATAAAACTAGTAATAAAATAATAGTAATAATGAAGAGTGTATTGAGCCAGAGTGTTGGAATAAAAGCAACAATAATAAGATGGATTAAAACTAGTAATAAAATAATAGTAATAATGAAGAGTGTATTGAGCCAGAGTGTTGGAATAAAAAAAGCAACAATAATAAGATGGAATAAAACTAGTAATAAAATAATAGTAATAATGAAGAGTGTATAGAGCCAGAGTGTTGGAATAAAAAGCAACAATAATAAGATGGAATAAAACTAGTAATAAAATAATAGTAATAATGAAGAGTGTATAGAGCCAGAGTGTTGGAATAAAAGCAAAAATAATAAGATGGAATAAAACTAGTAATAAAATAATAGTAATAATGAAGAGTGTATAGAGCCAGAGTGTTGGAATAAAAAAATAAAAGCAACAATAATAAGATGGAATAAAACTAGTAATAAAATAATAGTAATAATGAAGAGTGTATTGAGCCAGAGTGTTGGAATAAAAAAGCAACAATAATAAGATGGAATAAAACTAGTAATGAAATAATAGTAATAATGAAGAGTGTATAGAGCCAGAGTGTTGGAATAAAAAGCAACAATAATAAGATGGATTAAAACTAGTAATAAAATAATAGTAATAATGAAGAGTGTATTGAGCCAGAGTGTTGGAATAAAAGCAACAATAATAAGATGGAATAAAACTAGTAATAAAAATAATAGTAATAATGAAGAGTGTATTGAGCCAGAGTGTTGGAATAAAAAGCAACAATAATAAGATGGATTAAAACTAGTAATAAAATAATAGTAATAATGAAGAGTGTATTGAGCCAGAGTGTTGGAATAAAAGCTACAATAATAAGATGGAATAAAACTAGTAATGAAATAATAGTAATAATGAAGAGTGTATTGAGCCAGAGTGTTGGAATAAAAGCAACAATAATAAGATGGATTAAAACTAGTAATAAAATAATAGTAATAATGAAGAGTGTATTGAGCCAGAGTGTTGCAATAAAAGCAACAATAATAAGATTGATTAAAACTAGTAATGAAATAATAGTAATAATGAAGAGTGTATTGAGCCAGAGTGTTTGAATAAAAGCAACAATAATAAGATGGATTAAAACTAGTAATAAAATAATAGTAATAATGAAGAGTGTATTGAGCCAGAGTGTTGGAATAAAAGCAACAATAATAAGATGGAATAAACTAGTAATGAAATAATAGTAATAATGAAGAGTGTATTGAGCCAGAGTGTTGGAATAAAAGCAACAATAATAAGATGGATTAAAACTAGTAATAAAATAATAGTAATAATGAAGAGTGTATTGAGCCAGAGTGTTGGAATAAAAAGCAACAATAATAAGATGGAATAAAACTAGTAATGAAATAATAGTAATAATGAAGAGTGTATTGAGCCAGATTGTTGGAATAAAAGCAACAATAATAAGATGGATTAAAACTAGTAATAAAATAATAGTAATAATGAAGAGTGTATTGAGCCAGAGTGTTGGAATAAAAGCAACAATAATAAGATGGAATAAAACTAGTAATGAAATAATAGTAATAATGAAGAGTGTATTGAGCCAGAGTGTTGGAATAAAAGCAACAATAATAAGATGGATTAAAACTAGTAATAAAATAATAGTAATAATGAAGAGTGTATTGAGCCAGAGTGTTGGAATAAAAGCAACAATAATAAGATGGAATAAAACTAGTAATGAAATAATAGTAATAATGAAGAGTGTATTGAGCCAGAGTGTTGGAATAAAAGCAACAATAATAAGATGGATTAAAACTAGTAATAAAATAATAGTAATAATGAAGAGTGTATTGAGCCAGAGTGTTGGAATAAAAGCAACAATAATAAGATGGATTAAAACTAGTAATAAAATAATAGTAATAATGAAGAGTGTATTGAGCCAGAGTGTTGGAATAAAAGCAACAATAATAAGATGGAATAAAACTAGTAATAAAATAATAGTAATAATGAAGAGTGTATTGAGCCAGCGTGTTGGAATAAAAGCAACAATAATAAGATGGATTAAAACTAGTAATAAAATAATAGTAATAATGAAGAGTGTATTGAGCCAGAGTGTTGGAATAAAAGCAACAATAATAAGATGGAATAAAACTAGTAATAAAATAATAGTAATAATGAAGAGTGTATAGAGCCAGAGTGTTGGAATAAAAGCAACAATAATAAGATGGAATAAAACTAGTAATAAAATAATAGTAATAATGAAGAGTGTATTGAGCCAGAGTGTTGGAATAAAAAAAAGCAACAATAATAAGATGGATTAAAACTAGTAATAAAATAATAGTAATAATGAAGAGTGTATAGAGCCAGAGTGTTGGAATAAAAGCAACAATAATAAGATGGAATAAAACTAGTAATAAAATCATAGTAATAATGAAGAGTGTATTGAGCCAGAGTGTTGGAATAAAAGCAACAATAATAAGATGGAATAAAACTAGTAATGAAATAATAGTAATAATGAAAGAGCGTATTGAGCCAGAGTGTTGGAATAAAAAGCAACAATAATAAGATGGAATAAAACTAGTAATGAAATAATAGTAATAATGAAGAGCGTATTGAGCCAGAGTGTTGGAATAAAAGCAACAATAATAAGATGGAATAAAACTAGTGATGAAATAATAGTAATAATGAAGAGCGTATTGAGCCAGAGTGTTGGAATAAAAGCAACAATAATAAGATGGAATAAAACTAGTAATGAAATAATAGTAATAATGAAGAGCGTATTGAGCCAGAGTGTTGGATGAAAAAGCAACAATACAAAGACATGGTAAATAATAGTATGAAGTAAAATACTTTATCAAGCCCAAAATTCAAACTCTTTCAAAATGACTTCTCTTCAATATGTTAGTGTGTCTGTATTGTAGCCAATCAGGTTCTGCAATAAATTAGGTTTTGCAGCTCGTATTATTGAAACTTTAAAGATAGCATAATCAATAAATCATATAAGTTGTTGTCGTATAAACATCACTGAATGGAAATAGCTTAGAAAAAACATTGCTTAAAAAACTTCTTTTTAGATAACAAAATGTGGAACATATGAAACGCTAAAAAAAAGAGATTTTTAGCAAAAAAATCATTTGTGATGTCAAAAAAATTATTTAGAACAGAAAATCAACAATAAGAGGTAATATCAGTCAGACACATGCCATTTCTTAACATATTCCAAAACTATATATATATATATATATATATATATATATATATATATAATGTATATGTGGGCATCAACCTTTCTTTCAAACATTTCATTGAATATAACAAGGAAAAATTGATGAATATATATATATTAAGAAATGGACAAAGTCGGACAATTTATTTATTAAGGACATTTCTATGTTTAATAAATAATATTTCTTAATATATGACGTCATTTGTTTACATTTGATACGCCAGAGCAGTTATGAATGTACGATATTCATAGAAGATTGAAGTTTATAAGCAGTAAATTTGACCTTGCCTACCGAACGCTCCTTTGTGGCCGAGACGGTAAGGCACGTCAGCGTAAATGATGGTTCCGTATAGGATGCAGGTTCGAATCCTGTCAAAGGACGAATATTTTCTATGAAAATTTCTCGGACATTCAGGCCGGTAAATGTTATTTAATACTGTTTATTATAAACAGAGCATTTACTTAAATACTTGTATCTATAAAAAAAGAACATTAAACATAAAAATGTCTTTAATATATATATATATATTTATATATATATTTATATTGTGATCCTCTTGAATTCACATATGGTCTTCTTAATGTTGCTATTAAATTCATTAAGGAAGGCACCATAGGTTTTTCTTTTGTTTTCATTTTTATTTTACTCTGTATTTTCAGTCTCATCTGGGATCTTCTTTCGGTGTGAATTGTTAAGACAAAAAATTAATGAAACCGATAGTTGATTAATTTTTGTCTTAGCAGTATTTCAGCACCTGGTATTCCTCAGGGGTCACCCATCTGAGTATTGACAGGCTTCATGTTGCTTAAATTTGGTGATTGAACAAGAACCAATGTTTCAATGTGATATGGCCATAAAAGTCTATGACAATTAGTAATGATATTATCTTAACTTTTATTAGATACATCATTGACAACCATTGTTAATTTTTGGCTAGTATTTTTTTTATCCTAATTTCAGTTCCTCAGAAATAAAGTACAAGCTGCTGGTAAGATTTAAACTGACCTCTTTTTACTATATGAAGCTTGATTTGCCCTACTAGCAGCTCAGCTAGTATAGGCCAAGCAACTGAGGAAAAATAACCAGTAATTCTCAATAGCTAGATTTGATCTTCCATCATGCATTGACACTTGTAGCTCATTTAGTTGAGCACTTGATACAGATCATTAGCACCCCACCTGCCCAGATCAACAGGTCATTTGTACCTATATTCATCTATATTTTTTATAATGGCTGGCTGCATCTATTTGAGCATATCTGTCTGCAAGGGCAGCTATCCAATCACCTCTTGCAGGTGCCTGTTGTTTATACTGCAACTATGCTGAGCAGGCCTTTGTTACAGTTTCTGGGAAAGAGTGTATCATCTGGCATAATCAGCAGTTTGAATAAGGACTGTATGTTCAAACCCTTGGCCATAATGACTTGTGACTTTGTGATAACAAAACCATCAACAAATATTCTGTTCACTCATAAGGCTTGGGGCAACCCGTTGTGTAGTTTTCAAGCACTTTCGAAAGGTGCTGATAAGTTGAAATTTTCTTCCTGAACTGATAGCATCAAGAAATTACCCTCCTGACAAATCAACCAGTGAAATTCAAACCCGGGTCTCATGTTTGGAAAATGTTGTAAACACTTAGCAGTTGGTACAGTATCATTATGCAAATCCAAATGCATATTGACATTTAAAAAGGCTATAAGACACGTAAAGAAAACTTCCAGCTTCTTGCGTTCCAATCAACTTTGATCTTCCAAAATTTAAATGCAATGTCAGTTGTCATCATCTGTTTCCATCGATCCTGTTCTTTTATTGTCCTATTTCCTTAATAATGATTTTTCTCAGATTCTTTCACACACTATAACACTTTGGGTCTTAGTGGTTTTATCACCTTCCTTGGGGTGAAATAATTACCTACCCCACACCAAAAAAAAAAACAGTTGTCCATACACTGAGGTATTTAAAGTGTTTATTAATTCCATATATGCTGAATTTTTATAATCGATTCAGAATTGTAGTATCAGTCTTGAAGCACTTCCAATCTTTTGTTTTCAAATTTTTTGTTGTTATATTTCGGAGTTGAAATAAAGGTCTTTTACTATGTTGTTACTACTGTCTAATTAAAAAATGGGGGCCTGTTGTTGAACCCACTGAGCTGGATAACTTGAAGCAGTAGACGTTTCAATATAAAACAAGACTAATGTCCTCATCTCTGTTGTTACTATCACAGTATTTCGGTCATTGTGCCCACTGGTCTTCTTCAGGCATCTATCTATCTGAAACTATAGCTTAGAGGATTAAAACATTGGTACATGAATGAGGACATAGTAATTGTCAGTTCAATTCCTATGTCAGGTGGTCTAGATTCAGTAGAAAAAGATCTAAGCGAGTCTCTCTCTGAATTTCTGGAATTTGGAGTTATTATATTCATTATTTACTGTTGGACTAATATCCTCATCTTTGTTGTTATGACCACAATATTTTGATGATTATGTCCTCTGACACAATAAGATAACAACATCATATAGTGATTTGCTTACTAGGTCCTTCTCTTAAAACCACAGGTTACTAGAGTAGCAAGCTAGAAGTTTGTCATTCAGTACAATATCATGCCAGAAAATTTTTCTCATCAGAATCCAACTTGCACATTTATCATTTGCCTGTGTATTGAATACAGATGCCATATCTGGTCTGGTGCCTGTCCTATTTATCTTGAAGTTCTTGAGAAAATCCAAAGAAGGATCTGCAATGTAATCAATTCTGACCTGGCATCATGACTTCAGTCACTTTCTCACAGACATGTCATGTCTTCCCTCTGTCTTTTCTACAAATATTTTCAAAGCAACTGCTCTAACGAGCTTCCCCCGCCATCACTACCACTGGTGCCCCGACTACATGAATTTAAGTGCGTTACTAGACTGGCATTTAGGTCCCACCCTTTTACTGTTGAAATAGCTAAATACAACCGCCACTTCTACTCTAACAATTTCTTTTTTCTCACTCCCACCTGTGGAACTCCCTTCCATTTTCTTGCTTCTCTGATAACTACAATCTTCAAAACTTTAAGTGCAATATCAATCACTATCTTCTGTCTTCTTGAATCCCGTTCATCTTTTGTTCTTTCCTCAATCCTCTCTATACTCAGTCTTTTCTCACATTCTCACTTCCTGTAACACCTTGTGTACTAGTGGCACTTCTACCTCGCTTGGAGTGAGATGATTAAAAAAATACCAGAGAGTAACGTAAAAGAATTGGCTGTTTCCATGATTCTACCACTTCGCACCCAGCCCCTTAACCTCCGGCATCTTCCTCTTTGGGTTGAGGTGTCCACTCAGTCTGAACCAAACTTAGGGGTAACTGGCCGTATGCTCCCTGAGTACCCGTAGATTTTTTCGACTGGTCAACTGGTCAAGTCCTGCTCGCTGCCCGCACTGTGTTAGTTTTTAGATCCAGTAAGCGTGGTGAGGTCCATACGTTCATGGTCGACTGGGGATGTGGACATGGCTGTGAGAGTTGGCGCTAGGAAGTTTAGAACGTGGCAAAATAAAACAAGAAATAATATCTGCAGAAGCCAGACAACAATGGGAGAAATATTGATATCTTTTATATAAGAAGATAACATCAGACCAGAGGTTACAGGGAGAATAAAAACATTTAACATAAATGAGAAAAGAAAAAGATAAAGACAAAATGCATCCAGCGAATTCCCAACAGAGAGAGGGTTTGTGTGTGATAAACACGTATTGAATCGCCTGGGGTAGGTCTATGACTAATAGTCCAGTCTCATACAGACTTCTCAGAAAAGAGGTTAGTCTTCTCTCTTCCATCTGGCTTGTAGCACCGTGACCCGTAATGGTCACCTGCGGGTGCTCACGCACGTGACGACGATGTGGCAACCGATCGCGGTCTCTCCCGTCTGGCCTCTTCTGTCTTGCTCGACCATCTACTTCTTCTTCAGCATAACTATGCGTTTATATAGATAAATCTGGTTGATCATGAATCAACCCTTAACCCGGCACGCTATTATCATGAGTGCCAAAAACTACCACTTGACATGTAAACCTATTCTCCAATTATTTACCTTATCTCAATCATGAGTTCTCGCTTCACCAAAATTATACTTTGGGATATCTAAACATTTTGATCAAAACAAATACTGTTAAACAAAACCAAGTATCTCGCCTATCCCCATTGTTTACTAGTGACCCAGATTTAAAACATCGCCTCCTGACCTGAAATCGTATTTCTCATCAGTAGACACATATCTTAACCCAAATTGTACTTTGATATATAAACACCATTTCCACTTCCAGTCAATAAAAGTTATATTTGTGTGTGTGCATTCATGTGAATGTATATGTGTATACCTCTCTCTGATACATGACCTCCCCAAGTATCAAAGTATACCTTGTACTGGAAACTGTTGCCTAGGGCATTGCCATAATCCAGTGGTCACTAGGATGCCATTCTATTATTCTGACATTCAGTGTATCTCTAAGAGCCAAGAAATACAATAGGGGCATGACATATCCACTTCAAATATGGCCAGTGATCCTATAACAGATTATTAGGGTACCATTCAATAATGTTGCTATTTAGGGCATCTAAGAGGCTATTAGAAGTCAAGTGTCAAGTCTTCATGTTTCTCAAATTTCTTGACAAAAGTGTCTGTAATGTTATTTATCAGTCGGTGGAAAGTTGAGTGAGGGTCTCATTTTATGTTCATAGGGCTACATAAAGGGGGCATCAAAATCAAGTAGGCTTGATAAAATCCAAAAAAAGGGTTTGTAATGTATTCAATCCTGACCAGGCACCTTGACTTCAGTCAATTTCTCACTGCCATGGTTTCCCTCTGTCTTTTCTACAAATATTTTCATGGCAATTGTTCTGATGAGCTTTCATCCTTGGTGACTTGACTGCAGGGATTTAAGTGTACTAATAGAATGGTAACTAGCATTTTACTGTTGACCTCGCTAGATGCAATCATCAATTATATTCTAATAGTTTCTTTTTTTGTACTTCTCATCAGTAGAATTTCCAAACTTGCTTCTCTGCCACCTACAATCTTCAAGAATTTAAATGCAACATCAATCACCTTCATCTCTCTTCCTGAACCATGTTCCTTTATTGTCCTTTTCCTCACTTCTCCTCACTAAAGATTCATGGTCAGTTCTCAGTATCCGAGTGTAGGTTCCATCAAGCTTAGACACAAGGGCAGTGTTTCTCAACCTTTTTAAGCAACGGCACAACTAGGAACAAATGAAAATATCATGGCACACATTTAGCAAAATGTTTAAGGATATGCATTTAAATATTATGAAATAAAACCATAGATTTTCTTTTAAAAATACAAACACAAATATGAACTTAATTTATTTCAATGTTTCTATTCAAATATTTGTGCAGCTTTTGTACCATTACTACTTACACACACACACACACACACACACACACACACACACACACGTGTGTGTGTGTGTGTGTGTGTGTGTGTGTGTGTGTGCTGTGACAAGATTTAATTTTCTTAGTTTTTTCATGCAATTCAATATTATCTGTTTTAAAATAATTTCTATATTAATCTTTTGTAAGCTAAAAGGAAAAATATTCACAAATAAATGAACCATGACATTGACAATAAATGAAATAGTTGTACCTAAAATAAATTTTTATTGTTTTATACACATTAGTCGTCGCTTATCAATGGGAAACATGTTCTCTACTAGTGGTTGACTTAAAACAGGTTTAGGCAACTTTTTTCATATAAACAAAAGGGAAGGCAAAGGGTAAGATTTCAACTTTCTTATCCCTCTGTCCAATCCACACTTAACAAAATTTTTAAAGGGTGTACCTTGAAATGTTATGAAATAAAATCATAGATTTTTAAAAAATGCAAACACAAATATGAACTTACATTATTTCAATGTTTCTATTCAACTATCGATGCAGCTTTTGTGCCGTTGCTACTTACAGACTCAAATATGATTTTTAAAAACTGATTTTGACTTTAAATAATCTAACAGGGGTTGACATATAAAATCAACATCCCATTTTTATAGCTTCTGAAATTTTCCTAGAGTTTTTAAATGCCATAATCTAATTCAGTATTTCTCAACATTTTTAAACAAGGGCACACCTAGGAGTAAATGAAAATATCATGGCACACTTAACAAAATTTTTAAAGGGTGTACATATAAATGTTATAAAATAAAACCATAGATTTAAAAAAAAAATACAAACACAAATATGAACTTAATTTATTTCAATGTTTCTATTCAAATATTTGTGCAGCTTTTGTACCATTACTACTTCCACACACACACACATATGTATAAATATATATGTATATTCCGTGACAATATTTAGCAGCACACTTAAGAGGATCATGGGACATGCTATTGTGTTGGGGTACTGCAGTTGAGAATCACTGCTCTAGGGTTTTAGTTTATGTCTAAACTGTGGTACCATACATTAACACCACCTCTGCAGTGGCTCAAAAGAATCTGTCTAGTAAATCAGATTTCCAGAAATCTGATCCTTATATAAAGGTTAGTTGAATTAGATAAAATGTTTTTTTAGAGTCATTCCGATTGTCGAATAAATTCAAATTATAGGAACTATTTAAATTAAAACAACTGCATGTTGTCAGGTAAACTTTTCTTATTGGCCCTAAAATAATTTTTCATTAGATTTGAATTTGGGTTTGGTCCAAGGTACCACAGATCATTGAAGGCCATGCTAGAAATTTCTCTTTCAGGAAATTTTAGAGATCTGTTGAAATCAATTGAAAGTTTCTGTAAATTTGACAAATAACATGCGACATTGAAATGTTATGAAGTATGTGTAATTCTTTGCTAACATTGTGGTGTGCTAGTGTGAAAACCCTTGATATGTTACTTATTGATGTACCATAATACAAGGAAAGATATCTTCATGCCTTTCTCAATGGTATCCTGGCAAACTGAAGAAATGCTGATTATAAACAGAATTTAATGATTTTTTTCATTGTGTTAGACTATTGTTTTTGAATGGTTACATATGAAAAATGATATGGGTACTTCAAAGTGGTATAATGGTTAGAAAACTTGTCTTGCTAGATCGGTTATGACTGAATAGTGAGTTCAATCCTCATTGGGTGATACATGCTTTTGGCCTGGTGCCACATCTAAGCTACACTTCAAAAATTATTTAGGGTACTTTGACATGGTGTATAGTTAGTAAACTTTCCTCGCTAGATCAGTTACAATTGAATAGCAAGTTCAATCCTTTCTAGGTGCTCCAAGCATTTGGCCATGTGCCACATCTAACCTATGCTTAGAAAAACAATTTAAAATACTTCAACATGGTAAATGGTTAGCAAAATTGTATTGCTAGATCAATTATGACTGAATACTAAATTTGATCCTGACTGAGTGCTCTAAGCTTTTGGCCTTGTGTCACATGTAACCTAAACTTCAAAAATCATTTAAGGCACTTTGATGTGGTGTAATGATTAGCAGTCTTGTCTCACAAGATCAATTATGACTGAATAGTGAGTTCAATCCTCACTGGGTGCTCCATGCTTTTGGCCTTGTGCCACATCTAAGCTACACTTCAAAAATTATTTAGGGCATGTAATTATTTTGGTGTAATGGTTAGAAAAATTTTCTTGATGGTTTAATTATGACTGAATAGTGAATTTGATCCTCACAGGGTGCTCCATGCTTTTGGCCTTGTGCCACATCTAAGCTACACTTAGAAAGTCATTTAGGGCACTTTAACATGGTGTAAATATTAGCAATCTTGTCTTGCTAGATCAATTATGACTGAATAGTGAGTGCGATATTCACTAAGTACTCCATACTTTTGACCTTGTGCCACATCTAAGCTATGCTTAGAAAATCATTTAGGGCACTTTGACGTTGAATAATGGTTAGCAATTTTGTCTCGCTAGATCAATTATGACTGAATAGTGAATTCATTCCTCACTGTGCTCCATGCTTTGTACCACGCCTAAGCTATGCTTAGAAAATAATTTAGGGGCCTTTGTTGTGGTGTAATGGTTAGCAAGCTTGTCTTGCTAGATCAGTTACGATTGTATAGTTAGTTCAAAAATCATCACATGAAAAATGATGTTCATTAAAAAAAAATAGTGTTGACATTTGGAAGAAAAAGAGTTGGGGTTCAAGCCCACCTAACAGTACACTGTGCATTTTGAATAAGAAGCAGCTCCCTAGAAAAAATATACTTAGGGTTGTGATTAGAAATTGTACATAGCTTTAAATAAAAAAAGTGTTACATCCATTCAGTACAGTGTTTCTAAAGCATTGATAATTATTCGTTTTATTCTCAGTTGCAATGTACACAGATTCTGTCTGCACAACAACGGTAACAGTCAGAGAGAGGGAGAGAGAGAGAGAGAATGGTGGCGATTCATTCGAATATAGAGTGAGTGAGTTAGTGAGAGTTTTGTGGTGGTAGCAGCAGACGCTAGAATTCATTCATTCTAGCAAGGTTCCTCCGATCGATTGATCAGAAACCGTTGTCGTACGTAGACCTGATATTTTATGCAACCTGCTCTTGCAATGCTCGACGCCACTCGTCCTTGTTATCCTTGCATTGGCTTAAAAGCAAGACTACAACTACCATAAGACGCTTCTTTCTTTTCTTTTCTTTTCTTCCCCCCATTGGACATCGACATATTTTTCCGATTATTTTTTTTTTTTTTTAGTAGGAAGAGGGCGGAATTTCCTATAAAAATCGCCGCCGCCTCTATCGACGGAGGCGCGCCTGTTAGCACCTGCTGCTATCGTCTTTCTGATTCTCCAACGGAATAGTATTATTATTATTATTATTATTATTATTATTATTATTATTATTATTATTATTATTATTATTATTATTCAAGGTTAAGTTTACGCAGTTCATCGTGACCATATACTAGGAAATTACTGTTTAATCTTCAAATTACTTGCTCACTATCAGTTACACTACACTACACTACACTAGTGTTCCAAGAAAGGAGAAAAGAAAACTGCACGATCTCCCCATCCACAAAAATTTTAAAAAAAATAAAATAAAATTAAAAAAAAAATAAAATGAAAAACATCGAGATTTAAAAAAAAAACAAAACAAACAAACAAACAAAAAAAAACAATCTGAAGAGAACTGTGTTATATACCGAATCCATCCAAGGGTCTCGGAGATTTCTCAATCGGAAACGTTCTTCCTCTTTAAATCGGTAAGCGGAGTGTTTATTTATTTATTTATTTATTTACTTTTCTTGAAAGAGTCGCTTGACGTTTTGGAGGTTTTTAAAGTTCTCTTTTTTGGGGGGGGGCGGAAGAAATCGTGTTCGTTAGTTTTAAAAAAAATGCAGTGACCCGAACGCACCCGGAAAAAAAAATAAAGGCACCCCCACCGACAAACAAAAGAGACGGGGTTACCCATCACCTACAAACTGACCGAAGAAAAAAAAAATCCTTTCGTAATCATAGTCCTTGTTTCAAAATGCCCTTTCTTTGCCTTAAATGCTGTGTCTGTGAATGTTTGTTAAGCAAAAGATGACATTGTTGAAATGAGACAACGAATCTGTAATAGTAATCTTAAAAATGAAATGCAACTTAAACTTAAGAAAGTACTTCATAATTTTTTTTTTTAATTTAAACAATAAGTCTTCACTCTTCAGTATTGGTAAAATATTTCAGAACGTAGAATCATTCTTAAATGTTGATTTCCCCAAAAAGAAAGAACTGTTTAGTGTGGATGAATTTTTGAAAACAACAACAAAAAAAAAGAAGCTAAACAAACAAAAAGAAAGAGAAAAATAAAATAAACGACACATTTATTTTAAATCGTAAATGAATTGCTTAAATGTTCATAACATAGTTTTAAAATAAAATTTAAGATCGATTTTAAATGTTTTCATAAGAAATCTATTTAAAACTCAAAAAGAAAAAGAAAAAAAAATCCACATTGCATTTATAGAATTTATCACGCAAAAAAAAAAAGTTACATCAAATTGTTTGTCTTGGACACTACCAAGTCTGACACGAGGTTGATTTTTATAAAGGGTCAATTTATCATCAAATTGACTCAAGATCAAGAGGTTTTATTTTGGAATTATTAACATGCGTCCTGCTCTTTTTGGCATGCAGGTACTAACAAGCTTCACATGTCACTGTCATTTTTTGAAGCGTGAATTGGCACCAGTTTGACTGCATGTGTGTCTGTTTTCTTTCAGAATTTTATTTAAAACACTGTTTCTTGATTCGAAAAAAGAGGTATTTTATATTTAGTCAGATAAACACTTGGGTTTTGTTTTGCAGTAAAAAATGGCTTTAAAAACCCAAACAAATGTGGAATGAATAAATATGCAATCATTTTTAATTTTTAGATAATAATTATTTTAAAAACGAAAAGAAGAAAGATCTTTATGGCATTTAATTTTATTCTAAAGAATAACATCAGTGTTTCTTTACTCCGACGGCATCCTTTTGGCTAGACTATCGATGCTTATGACAGTGTGTGTGTGTGTTATTGTTTGCTTCCAAACTGCAGCAAAGTATAAGCGAGCTATGAGAGTATAAAGGGCTGCAGCTCGCTCTTTTTGTAGCATTGAATGCTGCTTGATAAACAAACGTCAGTAAAGCGACCCGCCAAGTTTGCTATCTATTTTCAGAGGTGAAAAAAAAGATGAAATAGAGAAATATCATGTTTCTTTCGTTGTCTCTTTATGTGTGTGTGTGTGTGTGTGTGTGTGTGTGTGTGTGTGTGTGTGTGTGTGTGTGTGTGTGTGTTATATTGCTTTTTTTCCTTCTTCCATATACGTTTGTTTAAGTATCCTGCCCCTACAAATATCCAAGCCAGTGTCTCTCCGCCAAATAACCATCTCTCGGAATTTCCTTTGTTTTCCTGTAAAAAAAAAAAAAAAAAAAAAAAAATGAGATCGGTAATAGAGGGAAAGATCGTATTTGCTGCTGAAGGCAATCTTCTTTTCTTTTCTTTCTTTTTTTATTATTTTTATCATGCCTTATATTGCAAGAACGCTTCATTTTCAAAATATATAAACAACTCACATCTTGCTATTGAAATGTAGCTTTGTCCAGCACAGAGCTACTGATGAAAGTCAGAAAAGAAGACTCTGTCGCGCAATCATTCATATGGGAAGGGCTTGCCTTTAAAAAAAAAAAAAAAAAATCAACATTTTATTTGGAATTCTACCAAGGCGTTTACATTTGCTCGGGTTCGTTTCACAAACCAATTTAAATTCATTCAACATTCATATATTTCAACCTCACTAGTTGTAGACTAATAATCTACATTTTTTTCTCCCTTTTTTTAAGCTAAGTTTAAGGACGCCTACCGTAGTGTGATAGTCTGGAAGCTCGTCTTGCGGAGAAATTCGCTTGTATAACTGCTGTGAGTTCGATCCTCATAGACTTCGCTATTTAATTATGGATCCTTGTCACAGGTTCAAGTTAAACATGAAAATATATGAATAAACTTTTGTAACCTGTACTCGAACACCGACCACTAGGCGCCGGTGAAAAATAAATTTGTAACTATCTCACTAACCAAGTAGGCTTGTACTTTTGTTTACTGCTTGTTCTCTGCTTAATATATATATATATACGTATTAAAAATTATTTTAAACTTAAATACATAAAAACGTGGGAATTTGTTGGCTTGTTCGAAGGTATTGGGCACTGGCAAGGGTGTGTTTTAGGTTGAGATAGAGTTCGAGGTGGTCAGACAGCGTTTGTTTTATCAACGAGAAAGAAATTAATAAAAAATGTTGAAATGTTATATACAATGAATGCCATTTATTTCTACTGGGACAAATCGGATTCATGGAAAAACCATTTTTTTTTTTATCCCATTTATTGGTTTGTTGTTAAAATTGCTAACTACACAGCTGGACAATTTCTGCCACTCATGAGATAGTTTTCACTTTCACTTTCACTTTCACTTTTAGTTTTAAAGATAGGGATTTTTATTTTTATTTATTTATTTATTTATTTTTATAGACATCTCCAGTTAGGAAAAATAGCTTAAAAAGACGAATAAATTTTATTTAAAATGCATCCCAATAAATAAAGTATTTAATCTTTCCTTCATGTTTAAAAAAAATGAAAATAGCAAATTCATGAAGAAAGCGAGACCCCTGGAGACCCTAAGGCTTCTTAGTATTACATTTATTAAAAAGATGACGATGTTGTTGTTGTTATTGATGTTGATGATGATGATGATGATGATTATTGTTGATTACCCGAGGTAGAAAACCCCTAGTTAACAATCCAAAGTGTAAGCTAAAAAGAAAAGAGGTATTATTATTATCATTATTTATTTATTTATTTATTTATTATTCTTAACGGGTGAGAAGAAAAGGGAAACTGAATGATTTGTGATGAATATGAGACCTTTTTCGTGAGTGTGTGTGTGTATGCGCGCGCGCGTGCGTAAGACAAAGGTTGTAACTTGTAATAAAATAAAAAAAAATGTCGACTTGCGTATATGTGGGAGATAAACGCTTTTTTTTTTTTTAAAGGCAAGCACTGTTTGTAATTAAAGTACTAAGTAGCAAGAGATAGTAACAAGTAAATTGAAATGTTCAGTTTTACTATCATGCTCCCTGACAAGTGGATACATCACGAAACCCGTTCTCTCTCTCTACGTTGATAAGTTGAACCTTTTTAATTTTATTAATTAAATTTAAATAATATAGTAAAATTTACTCAGTGTGACAATTTACAATATTTACAAAGTAAAGATTGTAAATTGCCATAATAAATAAATAAGCAAAGGAAATTGACTAAATAAACCCAAAATACATTTTTTTTTAAATTAAATGCCAAAACCGCGTTTTTTCTTCTTTTTTTTGTGCTTTTTTTTAACAAATTATTCAATAAATAATACAAGGAAAAGCTGACTTTCTCCTTTAACATACCTATTTTTAAACCCGAACATCCACTTGTTTTGTTTTATTTTTTTAATTAATATAATTTTATTTTATTTATTTTGAGTGATGAGGTCTAACCGAAGCGGTTAAATTAAAACTTCAGAGTTCAAACGTTTTTTTGTTGATAGATTTCTACTCAGGGTTGCGAATGATACCTAATTTCTTTAAAAATGTTAACGTTTTCGGTTTTATTAATGTTTACTTTTAAAAAAATAAACACATAAGAAAATATACATGTTTAGCTTGTCTAATACTTCATTCTTTCTACTCTCATTCTCCCGCATTTTTTTCTTTTTTTTTTTTTTTTTGGTAAAATCCTAGTTTAGTCACGCGGCTAATATAACATATTTGAATTAAAATTATTGAATTCTAATAACACAACAAACAGTGAAGTGAAATGCTGTAATTCTTACAGTGAGTACAGTATTTCAAATTCATCATACACCTGACACAGTATAAATTTACTGGAACAAGGCAGCATTTTTTTTTTTTTTTAATATTGATGAAGATGAAAGTAAGTAAAGAGATGAGGATTGCTAAAAAAAAACAAATGTTTCAAATTAAATTTATGTGCCAGATGTTTCTAAGGGTGACATTGATGTACAATTCAATTAATTTAAATTTTCAGGTGTATGTCATATTTTTGTATGGAACCTGAATTCTATATGGATCTTTTCGTATAAACATGAAAAAAGTATAACATTTCAATATAAAACATTATTTTAAATTTCAGTGAGACTTTTGAAAGTTTATTGATATTGTAACAACCACTATGTTTTTCAAAAAATATATATACTTCACACACTGAACAGATCTGGTGTAGACGGGAATAGGAACAATGTGTTTACTTTTTCTAGTGTTTTTTTAAGCTAAAATTTAAAACAGCTTAAAAAGTAAACTTATGAATTATGCGGTGCGAATTAACAAGGATTTTTTTTTACCTTATAACTGTGTTGTGAGATAAGAAAGACAGTATTATTGTCCTTATTATTCATAAAAGCAATTAAAAGCTTCTCTAAAATAATGTCTTACTTTTGTTGCGTTTTTTAATTTTCGATTCAGAACAGATTTAAGGTAAGGCGGGGTCCGATTTTGTAAAAAAACAAAACCAGTGATTTAAATTCTCCAAAGAGTTTCTGCTTCTTTTTTTTATTTTTAAACTAATCACTAAAAATTATCACGTTGAATTTCACAAGTTTTCAAAATTAAGGGTGTGAAACACATGTAAAAAAATATTTTTTTACCAAAATTTTCTAATAGAAAAGATTTCTAAAATAATTTCATTCATTTGTGAATAAGTACTGAAAATTTCATTACAATCCGACAATTATTTGATTTTTGCAAGAATTTCCAAATTAATGTGTCTGTCACCACGAAAAAGACGCTAACATTTGCCATGCTAAAATTTCGCTGACGCAAGAAAATCAAGATTTTTAATCAAAATTTCGAATGTTCTAAAAAGGATTATGAATTTAATTAAATAATCAAAATATACTTTGATCTTTCCTCTTAATAATAACATAAAGATTTTGACGATAAAACTGTTTTTATTACGTTTGGAGCATTTTTTCATCACAGTATGCTAATTTTTTAGCGATTTCGTGGATGTACCTCGATAAGGGTTTGCTGTGAGTTTGAGAAATTGTATATTTTTTACAGGTGATAGAAACGCTGATTTTCACAGTAAGCACTCAAAATCTCTCTGTTTTCATAAATAAATCCTATTTTTTCTTTATTCTTTTTTTTTCAAGAATAAACCATTTGATGCAGCAAGGAATCTTACCGTTTTCTTTTTACCCCCGATTAATTGATTTATTTACGTGGTATTTATATGCAGATGGTGTCTTGAAAGATCGTTTGAGGCGTGAAACTGACAGTCACCATGCAGTGTTGATTTCTATGTCCATACTTACAAAGTACAAACTCTCTATGTCCGATATAGAACATTCTTTTCCCATAAATATAGCTCACACACACAGAGTAAAGAGCACTAAAAAACTGTCGAACTGAGTATTTCCGGGAGATAACGTTTTCTTAACAGAACTTAAGACAACCAATTTTCGTAATAACAGTGCTCTATGAAGAGATAGAGCAGCATTAATAAGGTTCATTTATCTTGTTCCTACTTCGAATTTTGCAAAAACTATATTCACTTCTTTGGAGATAGATAGATAGATAGATAGATAGATAGATAGATAGATAGATAGATAGATAGATAGATAGATAGATAGATGTGAAGAGATTGCGATAGATAGATAGATAGATGTGAAGAGATTGCTATGAAGTGATTGCGATAGATAGATAGATAGATAGATGTGAAGAGATTGCGATAGATAGATAGATAGATAGATAGATAGATAGATAGATGTGAAGAGATTGCGATAGATAGATAGATAGATAGATGTGAAGAGATTGCTATAGATAGATAGATAGATAGATAGATAGATAGATAGATAGATGTGAAGAGATTGCGATAGATAGATAGATAGAGAGATAGATAGATAGATGTGAAGAGATTGCTATGAAGTGATTGCGATAGATAGATAGATAGATAGATAGATAGATAGATAGGAAGAGATTGCGATAGATAGATAGATAGATCGATAGATAGATGAAGAGTTTGCGATAGATATATAGATTTGAAAAGATTGCAATAGCTAGCAAACTAGAGAGATAGATAGGAAGTGATTTCGATATAGATATGGATTTAAGAAAAGACTGCGGTAGATAGATATATTTGAGGAGATTGCAATAGATAGATAGTATTAGAAAAGCCTGAGTGAGGCCAAACAAAACGGGTACAATTTGGGAAGATTAAGAAAAATCTGTTTCTGCTTTTATTTGTAAATAAAGTTCTTCATTTATTTTATCTAATCTAACTAAAGCCCTGATTTTTACAGGAATACACTAATACAAGGTTTGAGAACCACTTAGAGCGTTAATTAATTGTGTCTGTTATGAATGAAAAAGGGGGTGGTAGGAAGGTAAGATTATGATAAGGAGAATAGATCAGGATTTAAAAAACTGATAAGATAAACTATTTCAGCCACGAGGCTGGTTTTTTTTTCTATTACTCTATTAATTTCACGAAATTTATTATAGCCCGGCACAGGTCCAAATACGAAGGAAGATTATACAACGCCGGTCATCTCAAATGAGAAAAGCCGGCCTGACTGTAAAAAATCAGCTTTCAAAATACTGTTCTTTGTCGGGTTTTTTTTCAATTCAGCAGTGTGAAATCTGCAACTCTTTAGACCACGAGGTAGAAGACCCTTCGTATCAATTGCAGCTTTATATTCACTCAGTTTTCCCCGGCTTGTTGCCGGTAGATCTTTTTGTAATCGTTTATATTCATCTTTTTCTTTTCGTTTTTTTTTTTTTTTTTGCCATTACTTCTTGATTGTTCACAATGTTTATTATTGCCGATAAAATATCAGACAAAGCAAGTAGGAAAAAGAAAGAAGTGATAAAAGAAAACGAAGCCAGCAAATGACTCTGGAAATGATAGCCACAACATAGCAGCAGTTGCCTACCAATAATATCAACAATAAACTCCCTGACTTCTTCATTCAAGCTAAAAATTTGACATCCGAGGTTCATTCATTCATTCATTTCTTCTTTTATTGTCGGAATAACTCTGTGTGTGTAGATTTTAAAACAACAGGAATTATTTACAAAGAAAATACCGGTGAGTTCTTTATCACCAATTTATTTCTCTGTCTCAGCTTTCGTTTTTTAAATCCTTACTAAAAAAAAAAAAGGATTAATTTGTTTTTTTAAATAATAATTTAAACAGAATTTTAAAAAAAAATCATCTGTGCCAGATGCTTTATTCTTTGCCACTTTCCAACGTAACCGCGTGTTAATTTCAAACCTCTTTTCCGCTAAAAAAAAAAAAAAACATCCAACCAACCTAATTTCTTCCTATTTCCAATAATTGCAATTTTAATTAAAATTTAATTTCAAATTTTAACAAAACTGTTTATAAATTAAAGTATTAACCGATCCCAATCCTTTTCTTAGCAGAAAAATAAATCGCTTTCGTCTTCTCCCCTCCCAGATTCTTTTCTTTCTGAAATGGGGAAGGAATGAGACTGAAGTCAAAATTCCATGTCCGTTTTTTTTCTGCAAAAAAGAAAAGAAAAAAAAAAAGAAGAAAAAAGTCGATATGCAATATTTGTTTCCATCTCTGTTCTTATTTTCTTTCCTTCACAAATTGTCGGGGGGTCTGCCTAAGCACATAAAATGTACTGAAGTTTAATCCTTCAATTTTCAAATTTGGAAACCAAATTAATATTTTGCAACGACTACAACACTACACATTCCTCACTTTAAGTAAAAATTAAGAAATTATTTAATTAAACATAAAACAAATATTCTTTTCTCCTTTTCGTTGTCATTCATTTTTTATTTTTGCTACTGAAATTGTATTATTAACAAAATTCCTCTTAAAAAATAAAATGTTGAAATCAAGAATAAAGACGTGGCCAATCAAAAAACTGATTAAAGTTAATTTAATTAAATATTTTTTTTATCTGATCAGCGTTTCTGCCGGAACTAAAAATTTATTCTAGCTTGAGTTTAAACTTGAAATAAAACAAAACAAAAATGTGTCATTTTTCTATTCTATAATATTCCTTATTTATTTTACCCTCATACACGAGTGAAAAGCATAAATTATAAATAAACGAAACCCAATTTTCAGTAGTTACGTATTATTTCCAACCGGCGACAGCAATCGGTGTTCGAGCCCGGTGAAAATCCAGAATTTCAAATACTTATTTTCAATGTAGATAGGCTTTTCACATTTGGAAGACTGGCGCAATACAATCTTTTTACATTTATCTCTTCGTTTGGTCTTCTAGTGTAGTACTACTAATTGCGATTCCCCGTTTCTGCGAGAGGTTGGTATTCAAATGCAGGTAGATAGATAGCAGAATTTCAAACGGTTTATAAACACAAGCAGATCATCTCCACTTGTAAATTTGGTGCAATATATAATCTACCTAATTCTATTTTCTTCATGTGGTCTTGTACCATGAGACTAGTCGCTAATTATTCATCTTTATCATCATCATCTGAGATGCATTGGCACGACGAAAGTTGCGTTCGATTTGGCGCCAGTGGTTGGTGTTCGAGTCCAGGTGAAAAAAAAATTCGAATATTGACTTTATTTATTTAAGCTTTTCTGACTTGGACGATTGGCGCAATACTGTCTTACTTTTAACATTTGTCTAAAGTCTTGTGATTTACAGGGGTATTTTTCGTTCTTTATATTTTAAAAATATTTTAAGAAAACCTTCGGGGTAATGAAAATGTAGGATTTGAATTTAAAATTTTAAAAATACATATATATGATATATTCTTTAAAATGTGTCTTCGAGGAATATCGGTGGTTGAAAAAGTATAGGATTTGGTTTGTCAACAATGTTTTTTGACCAATTCTAATATTCTGCGATAGAGAATGACTCGAGAGAGATGAGATAGACTTTCTCTTTCTCTCTCATTTTTCATTCATAGGATTGCATTTATGCACGTAACATTTTCTTTTATTTTCCCCTCCTTATTTCTTTATTTCCTTATTTTTAGTTCTGTCCGTCTGAAAGTTTTAATTTTCTTCCTTCTAGTCACCTGATTCCATCCGCTTAGTTCAATTTTTACTTTTACTTCCTTTTCTCTTAACCATCTTCTGATCTCCCCACTTCTTCCTTTCTTTCTTTTTTTTTAATTCATTGCATCAATTGAAAAACGGGGTTCGTTTCATTTACCAATTTAAAAAAAAAAAGAAAAAGAAATCTTTAAAAAAGAAAACACAAAAAATTCTATTCATTAAAAAAAGTGATTAGGCCTAAACGCCAACTATTGGAAATCAAGAAGGATATCCCCCACTTCCATTCTCATACCCAGCTGTTTTTAATATTTTACACATGGCAAGGAGCGGGGGTATACTTTAAAAAGAAAAATGGGGGTGGGGGCAAGTGCTTGTAGTTTAACTAATTTTATAGGGGGAGAAAACTTTTATTATTTTTTTTACTGAAGCGTGAAATAGATTTTGGGGGGTTTTATTGTTTATATAGGTCTGGTAGCTGAAGTGAAATTTATTTCACGCAGGCTTACTCGCCATGTACATAAAGTTTATGTATGATTAATAATGCTTGATTTAACTGATTCTACAATACAATTTTACAACTGCCTACTATTCATTTTATTTTCGTTACTCATCAATCAAGAGAACATATAGTTGCTATTTACTATTTTTAATTTCCCAGAGACATTAAATCCGATTTTGAATAATAAAAAACAAAAAAACAAAAGAATAGTTGGTCTTTGCTTTAAAAATAGAAATGCAATGTTTTCCTTTGAAAACAACGTGCTTTTAAAAGAATACTGACTGATTTTTGTTACTAATTTCCTCATTAAACAGTAGAAAAGTCTGCTAGTGTTTTTGGTTAACTGGTGAATATTGACTTTTTATCTGTTTCAATATTTCTGCAGAGAAACAAAATAGAACCAAACTTAAACTGACCGAGAATATATGTGGTAGAGTAATTTTAAACTAGGTACATTCTGCCATTTATCATTCATTACTCTGCTTCTTTTAGAACTAGGGTCGTTAGGATTTTTTTAGTCTCTAAAAAGAACAATTGTATATTTATCTTTAATACAATTGTTTCATAAACAAAAATACACATTTTTTTTTACGTATTATATTATTTTCCAAAACTTTAGGAAAGGCAATTTTTAAAATTTTAAAAATGTTTACAAAAATGTTTATTAGAACGTGTTGTCTGAAAAACAAAGTTATTAGAAAATTAGGCTAAAAACTATCAAATGCTAAGTCAACACATTTACCTCCCCTTAATAAGTTATTGTAAATATGTACTGAGTTTGGTATAAGGCCACACAATACAGGGTATCTAGATAAGACTGACCTTCAAGCAATGGTTGTCAAGATAGGTTTAGTAATTATTACTTTATGGTAGAAATACAATGTATGACTATTTACTAATCTCGGCTGAGTCTGGTACAGTTCTTTAAGGAGTTTTGAAACCACTTACTAACCATTGATGGCAGTGCATTGAGAGGGAACTGAATAATGTATTGTTTTTGTTTTATTAAAAATTTGCCTCAGTGATTGTTTACAGTTGTGTGAAGATGTTTAAAATTATAATCAACAAAATAAGGAATTGATAAATTGTGTGGTTAAAATCTGGTGGTTAAAATATTCTTTGCTATTGCTCAAGGACAGTGTATAAAATCCAGATAATATTGTGAGATTCTGAATACAGATTTCCTCTTCTGTCCAAAATTAGTCCATTCCTTTACCATATATTTATATAGAATTTTTTTTGATCATTCAAAGACCTAACAAATGGCCATTATATTTTTGCTACAATTTACAGCATGGAAATGATTGCAGAAAAGTTTGGCTTTAATTTTGCAAGTACATGTAGGTTTCGTGCAGGATGCAGGATATTTTCTGTGCTTTCAAAGAACTGTACAATAAGACATGTATCAGGCAAAGCAATCATATTTCAAGCCTTTCAGACAACAAAACTCAGTTTTTTTTATATAGAAGCAAACTATGAGGAAGCGCTAAGAAAAAAAAACTTTTCTATATGCATTAATGGTAATTGCTTCTTCACTTGATGTAATTTTCAAGATCAAAAGAAACCTGTACATGTCTTTTTTTCTTTTTTTTTTTTTGGTGGGGGGTGCTGAAAAGTACTTGGCATGACCTAATTACCAAAATCTGACCAAATAACCAAACCTCAGATTTCTCTCCTTCTCTCTTCTCTCTTTTTTTTTTTTTTTTTTTTAACACTTTTCAACAACTCTCACGAAAAACAAATGATGTAAAGGGAATTTTTAAAAAACAGTGGGTGAGGAATACCTGTACCAATTTTTGATATTGTCAGATTCTTTCCACTTGGAATATTGGTGCAACACAATCTTCCTCTCTCAGTTGGGTCATATGTTGTATAAAGCCCCCCCAACCTATGGATTAAATAGTAGGGCTTTTTTCCTTTTTATCTTGCCTTGACATGGTAACAAATTTTGAAGGAACATTCTGAATTCAAAACCAGTTTGAAAAGCAATGGGCATGTCAGGCTATTTCACCTTAGACATACCACTGTGGCTATGGAGGCACAACATGTAGTGCCCTTTGAGCTTAATTGATCCCAGGGCTCATGACATTATAAGTACAAACCTTAAGAATGGAGGAAATATTTTTTCTCAAAATTTTGTCATTAATTTGAAATACCTTCTCTCTTCTTGCTTTTTATGCTTAAAACACACAGATTTTCAAGGTATATAGTAGTTTATTTAACACCCTCTTGTGATCTCTGTTGTGTTGAAAGGCAGCTCTGGGAATTTTTATTTCATTCGGGGAATGGTGAGCATTTATCTATTTTTTTGTTTCAAATTTTCAAAAATTATTTAATATTGTCTACAAAAGGAAATTCATTGTGCTTGCATGTTTAGTCCATGGTATCCTCAGAATCCCTCTGTAGAACCACATTTCTGTTGCTTCACGTCTCTTCTTCATCTTTGTGGAAATTGTCCAGCATTCACTGCTATACAGTAGAACAGATATCACATAACAGTTCAGTACTCAACCATGCACAAAAATTTAAATATCTGGGAAGTGTTTTTGGTAACATGATCTTACAAAAACTATTTTGATGTAAGGCAACTTGAATAACTTTAGAGCAGCATTTCCCAATGTGGGAACTAGTACCCACTTGTGAGCTCTGTTAGGTTGAAAGGGGGCACTGAGAGTTTTTATTTCATTTGTGGGGGCAGTAAACATACTCAGGTGAGTGGTGAGCATTTATCCATTTTTTTTCGAAAATTATTTAATATTGTCTACAAAAGGAAATTTCTGAAAGGTATCTAAATCTGTGGGAAGCTATCAAACTTTTCTTCATTGCTTTTCCAACTTCCTGTGTAGCAGAATATGGTTTCAATACTGTTACACAGCTTCTTACTAAACAAAGAAACCGCCTGCAAATAACAAAACGAGATCTATGATTACTTCTAAGCAGCATGAGACCTAGAGTAAGAGCCTTAGCCAGTAAGCACCAAACTCAACCATTGCATTGAAAAGATTGGGATAAGCTATCAAATAAAAGTTTTTTTTTTTTTTTTTTTAGCATTTTAATCATCAGCATTTATAATAGGAATGAAAATAATATTAAAATTAGTTTTGCACTAATACCTTAGTGTTATCTGGCTATGAAAGATGAATTCAGTATAATATTCAAAATTTAATTTGACAGGTGTGATCTTGACAAAAAAATCTGTACCAAAAGTGGGTGCTGGTTGAAAAATGGTTGAGAAACATTGATCTAGAGCAGTAGTTCCTAAACTATTTTGCTCTGGGCCACATTTTCTGAATTAAAATTTGCTTGTGACTGACCAAAGTGAAGTCTCAGTGAAAAGGAGAAAACAACAAAGAGAGGGGAGGTTAAAGGAAAGTAACTGTGGATTCAAAGTCAGAACATTATCATTGATAACTCTCTCCTCCAATTTGCAGACCCTAGTTACTATATTCTTAAGACTTGATATAGTACAAAAATATCACAATGATAAAATTGGTCAATAATTATTTATAACTATTTATACTGGGACTCATGCATGCAATTACAAGTAAACCATAATAATAGTTTAAATTTTGAAATAATATTTATTTTTGGCATAAGAATTTTAAAAAACCGTTTCTAAATCTTTGATTGCCTTTCAATCATTCCGCCTTACCTGCTATCCTCTTTCACTGCTGCACCTATAAAGCGCTATTTGGGAACCATTGATCTAGAGAGATAAGCTTGTCAACTATTACACCACATTGAAATGTTCGTGGTTGATTTTACAACACATCAACTCTTACTGGTTTATTTAATGTTGAATTTTGTATGGGGTACCCAATGACGATTGAACTCCTACTCAGTAGTAATTATCAACTAGACTAGAAGTGACTGATTTTTTATCTATATAAAATTAACAACATGGCATGGCAGCTAGTTTGGTTTAGCTGATTTGTGTTTAGAGGTATATCAAGCTCTATGGCTTATTTAATGTCGACATTTAAATATTTTAAATGCAATCTTATGGCTTCAGCTAAATAACTACAGATAAAATGTATTGTTCGTAATTGTACTATAAATATGTACTGTTAGTAATTTTGCTTTAAAAATGTATTGTTGTCATTTTTTTTTTATATAAAAATGTATCATTGGTATTTTAACTATAAATATGTATTTTTATACGTTCATAGTATTTTGTTTTAGTTTATAGATTCACTATTTTCCCATAGCTGGGACCCTAACAGGTGCTACCACCCAGGGTCAGAGAGGCCCTGGGAGCAACAACATTAAGCGGTTCCATACTCCCCAAAACCTTTAATCTTCTGATCAGAGGCCTTTCAGTGGGATGTAGTTTATTATCATACCCAGGTCTATGAGAGCTAGAAGTAATATTTGGTAAGGAGTGCTGAGTTTTGGATAAACAATATCCTTGGGGCACATGGTAGAAACAGACTTATTATAATCTGAGGGAGGGAGCTTGCTAAACCCTGCAGTTTAAAAGATGAGATTATGCATAGAAATTTCATCAAAAGCTTGAATTATTTATTGCTTTGTAAATTATTCATATTGAATGAAAATTGATATTTATCTTTAAATATATAAAAATGCAAATTGGTTTTAGTGAGCAGTTTAGACAATAATCAGCAAAACTTGCCAGAGTTTGACTTTATCGTTTTGCTTTCATATACCATGTCCTTTCTGAATGTAGACAATCATGGCTTCCCACAACTTTCTGTTAATTGTTACTTTAGATCACTTTTGCCCAGCATAACACTTCTATTTCTTTGCAATGTTATCTGTTAACTTAAACCTGTCAAGCAAGTTAGTTGCTATTTCTCTCTGCTCCTCTTGCCTTAATTATCTCCTTTTAGTGTTGAATTTGTCAAGCCTTCTTTTCTGTCTATCATATACTCAGCATTTGAAACACATCTTTGTTAGTTAAATTCTGTTCTTCATCTTTGAGGAGCATTCACATGCATCATGTTATAGGAGTTATTAGATATCAAAGATATTCATATTATATTTATTTTACAGATATTATATATATATATATATATATATATATATATATATTCCAAAGAAGTAATCATACAAAGAATAAATCAATAAAGTTAATGTAATTAATGGCGAACTCACTTTGCTAACAGATTTAATAAAGCATTAACCTACTAACTGCTTGTTGAATGACGTGATTCTTGTTTTTAAAAATTGTAAAATGGATTAGTTGTTCCATAGATATGCTAGTACTTTCAATAATTCTTCTTATCATCTTCAGGCATGAATATTATTTTTCTTTTTCAAGTATATTCAAGTAACTTCCGAGACGAAAATAAATGTAATACTATAATTATTTTCATAATGTAATACCATAATTATAGTATTACATTTATTTTCATCTCAGAAGTTACTTGAATTTACCTGAAAAGGAAAAATAATATCCATGCCTAATGATAAGAATTTTCATTGAAAGTACTAGCATATCTACAGACCATCTAATCCATTTTATAATTTTTAAAAACAAGGATTGCATCATTCAGCAAATAGTTAGTAGGTCAATGCTTTATTAAATCTGTTAGCAAAGTGAATTAGCCATTAAGTACATTAAATTTACTGATTTATTCTTTGTATGAGTACTTCTTTGTAATATTAATTATACTGCAACATTTAATAGATATATATATATATATATACACATACATACATACATACAGGGTACGATGGATAAATTCTCTAGTAATTGATTCAATATAATCTTTCCTCACTATTAGCCTATTAGCCTAAGAAGGTACAATGAGTCACTCTCCGGGAGGCTAGCATATATATATATATATATATAAGCAAATATATGGATATAGATCTGACAGTATGAAGAAAAATATATATGGAAAAAACAAACAAAAATATTTATTTAGTATTTCCCCTTTTCTAGCGAGATTAATGCTCGACAAGCGTACATATAAATTTTAGTTCAAATTAGAATTCTTTTCATTTTTCATTCAAAATACTCAAATTTTAGGAATACATTTTCACAGCATCGGCCACATGACGACAACGTGAACATATTTTAAACGGAGCGCTGATCTTATAAAACTTTCAGTTATTTGTTTGGATAAGTCTTGTTCTTATGTACATCGTCTTTGTCATGTTGTATTGATAATGTTATAATTTATGAATATGTCCTGAAGATGGTTTATTAGACCGAAACATCCGACGTTGACATATTAACATTAAAACATCATAATTGTATATAAAGGATTTTGTTTGTTTTTTCCGTATATATTTTTTTCATATATATATATATATATATATATATATATATATATATATATATATATATATATATATGGGGCAATGGATAAATTGTCATCTAAATTACACAAAAATGAAAATAACACTGACATCTCATTTTAGCAGATATATTTACGAAAATTACACAAAAATATATTGAAATACTGAAGAGTAAATGTATTCAATAAAATCGCCATAGGCTTCAATCACAACCTCCAGATGACTTCGGAATCTCCTGCATCTCTTCTGGACAGTCTCCTTGTTTAAGTTGGTGAATGCTACCATAATCCTTGCCTTCAGTTCATCTTTGGTACTACATGGAGTTTTGATGGTCTCTTGCTCAAATGCACCCCACACATAATAATCAAGGGGGTTGCAGTCTGGGGGGTTAGGTGTCCAGGTTTAAGGGGTGATGTGGTTGCAAAAATTGTCTGACAGCCATGACTGGATTCTCCTGCTTGTGTGGCATGGAGCAGAGTCTCTGTGTTCAGTCTGAAGCCCTGTGGGAAGATGAATACATCATTTGGTTTGGTAACAGTAAGTCTGAATCCAGCTTTATCATGGAGGTACAAAGGTGAATCACTTAGTGCAAAACTATAATTCCTTGTCTGATGTCAGATAACCCCAGGATTTGTTTTTCCCTACCAAGTTTGGCTGATTTTTAACCTTTCTCAGCTGACGGGATATTGAGCATTGTCTCACCTTTTGACATTGTACCAAAACACAGCTTAAAATCATGCAAGATGTCCTTACTCTTCATCATTCTCATAATCAGTTCTATGGTTCTGGTGGTGGGGTCATACTTTGGCTGTATAGCTGAGCACCTAATCAGCTCTCTCCATGCCTTCATTGCATGCCAATGTCTAAGTCTCTGTGTATGATTTTCCAGTTCACTCAGTGACATTGTCAGTCCATTTTTTATCCTGTCTACCTTTCATCTTTGTAGAAAATTTAAAGAAATTGTTACTGACCTTCTAAGAATATATTTTATGAAGGAAGGAAAATATTCTTGGAGATATATATATGTATATTTATTCTGTGTATTTAGACAGCAAATGGTCTTTAAGGCCGATGTTATTAAAGACAACAGACATTTTGTGTTAATTAATTTTTTTGCTTGGATTTTCTCAATTACAAATAATCCTTCTCAGACAATGAGGAAATTCTGTCGGATATTGTCCAAAATTCGTTTTGAATAAAATATGGTCTAAGCTTTTGAATTTGTCGTCATCATCAGGGTAGGTAGAGACTATATATATATATATATATATATATATATATATATATATATATATATATGGAGGCACGGTGGAGTAATGGATAGCAGCTTGGGTTGATGTATCGGAGAGCCATGTTCAAATTGAAGTTGATTCCATTACATTCATTTATGTGCTAATACCCTTGACCCTTGGGAAAGGTATGAATTCTCTTCTTCACCTCAGCTAAGGGGAAATAACAGGACAGACTGGGTTCTATAGCCTTGGATGGCAACTGGTTTACTGCAGAAAGAAATCGCAACCTACTGCAAGGAAAAAATCTGCCTCGTCAGTCATGTATCAAAAGATACATGATCACTTAAATGTGTATCACGCATGGCACATAACTGACTGATATATAATGAGATAGAGAGAGAGAGAGAGAAGTGCACAGTGAGGTTCACACCAAGTGGCAACAGTCTGTTTATGCTTGGACACAATCTTCAGGCCATCCTGAAGATTGTGCTTAAGCATGAAACTGACTGTTACCACTTGGTATTGACCCCAGTGTCCAAATTTATATTTATATATACCCTATCTCTGATAGTGAGCACTTTTAACCATAAATATACCATAAAACTACATTGTTATCATCTCTCTCTCTCTCTCACACACACACACACATATATATATATATATATATATATATATATATATATATATATGAAGAAATATAGTCTTAAGGTGTGCTATATTTATGGTATAAAGTGCTCAATATCAGAGATAGAGTGTGTGTAAATATAAAAGTGAACATAGAAGTCAACACTTAGAGGCGACAGTCTGTTTCATGCTATATGCAATCGTCAGGCCACGTGTGCTGTTATTTTTCTCTGCTATTTATATATATATATGGGTCAGTGGTGCATTGTGGGTAGTCTATTATGGCGGTTATTTTACCAGAAGTCGTTTATCTATTTATTTGGGTTAAATTATTTGTTTTTATTTATTTTTATTTTTTTATTTCTTATTTTATTTATTTATTTTTTTAATCGGTGTTTTTATTAACGTAGTAAAAGTTTGTTTATATCACTTATTTAATAGTTTTGTTTTGGTTTGAGAATTTAATTAAAGCTATTTGTTCGGTTTTGGGTTGATTGTTGTAGTTTATTCTAACTATTATTTTGGCAGGAACAGTTTTTAATTTGTGTTTATTTGGGTTGATTATCTTTTTTTGTTTTTTCTAATGGTAACTTTATCAGGATTGGTTTGTTTATTTATTTACTTGCATGAATTTAGGTCAATTTATTTTACTTGTATTTTTTCTCTTTTCGGTTTTCAATTTTTAAGTAACGTAGTGTTTATTTATTTTTTCGTTATATAACAGTTATAGCTATTTTTTCCTCAGATTTTTGGTTTGATTTTTTAGTCTAACTAATATTTTGGTCATAATGGTTTGCTACTTTGTTTATTATTTACTTTATTTATTTGGTTCGTTGTTTTTTGTTTTGTTTTTTGTTATTATTATTAGTATTATTATTCTATTTTGTCTATTCTAACAGGTGTGATTTGGTAGTTTGTTTGGATAAATTAATTTTGCTTATTTCATTGTTATTTTGTTTACTTGTTTATTTATTTGTTTTTATCTTATTTTTTCCGTTTTCAATTTTTAAGTAACGTAGTAAAAATTTGTTTTCAATATATATATATATATATATATATATATATATATATAAGACAATTTGTGGAACTTCAATCTTGACTTCATATGTTTTGCCATTGAGTGTCATCAGAGAAATCAATGAAAGGTCAAAAAAGTTTTCCAAATTGTCATATATTTACCATTCCATCAGATTCTTGTCTAAACTTCACTCGTATATATGTATGAAAAAATATGAATCATCATTGGTTGATGGCTATAGAGACTAGAGAGATGCCGTAAACTCTGAACATTGTCTTAACTTTCTAGTTAACTACTTAGCATCCTGACATTGTACTCTGGTTAGTTAATTAAAAAGTCATCCAATATTGTTGAATGATCAGTTTCTCTTGGTGAAAATAATGACTGACTTCATGAATGAAAGCTACAACAATATGGAGACCTGCAAGAAAGGTGCAGGAGACATGGCTGGATTATGAATATATTTTGTATTAAACTGGGACCTCAAGCTTTTATACTTTAAATATTTTAAATTTTCATACTTTAAATTTGATATATTCACATTGAAAATCAATAATTAACAATTATTTATAAGTCAGATTGGTCTCCAGATTGTCTTCTTTTGGGGTGGCAGCTTATAAGTCAGAGGGGTTCTAATTCAAAATTTGTACACTAAAATTGTTCATATTGGGGTGGTGTGAATGGCATTTCAGGAAAGCCTAGACACCCTCACCTGTGGTGACAACTTCAGGGAGGGGTTTTATCTACATGAATCTGGAATTTTTACATTGGGACAGAGAAGCAAGAAATGTTAACTATTATGAGGTATTGAAAATCATCTCTGAATTGTAACATACAAAACTCAATAACAACAAAGATATTATTTAATTTCAAATGCTTTTATTTGCTTTTAGTTGTTTTTATGAATATGGACAATATTTTCTGAAAGCAAAAATTTTTTTGGTGAAAAATGAATTTTTAATACAATTATTTGTTATTTCTTTGACTGCTTTGAATATACGCTCTTTTAGCGCTAGAGGGCGTCGTCAGTGATGTTCTTGAGATGGATCATTGGACAGTTTTGGGTCTTTCAAATATCATACTGACCTCACCAAATCGACCCCCTCAGAGCTGATCAGACTCTGAAACGCCATCTAAAAAAAAAAAAAAAATAATTATAATAGATTTTTACATTTAAGTTGTTAAAGTATTATAAAATTAGTTAAAAGCCGCATCAGGTTTCCTAAGTGTCTTTATGAGATAGATCTTTTTTTAGCGCATTGTAAATTGTATCATTTTGACTAATCAGAAGATCTGCAGTAATTAAGAAATGTAATTTTGTGTTTATAATCAGGCTGTAATTATAAAGTATGGAAAACCAACCAGAATACAATTGAATTGCTTTTACTTTTGTGAAACATGTGTGGAGAAGTTAATTTGATTTTTCAATTTCAACTGAGAAGGGTACCTACAAGTATCAGTATCATCTTATGAAATTTATATGATCTTATTTTTATATTAATCTCAGTTATGACATTTTTCCATAAATGAAATATCAAAATTAATAATAAAATGAATGGAAATACAAATAACACAGTAAAATGTAATAAATGTACATAAAATTATAGTATTTTATGTACACTTCTGATAAAATTTCATAAGAAAGGTACCTATAGATTAATTAGATTTAATCTCACTCTTAACAGTCTTATTTTAATTTCTTTATAATATATTTTCTATAAATCATCGTAAACGTAAAGGTGAAAAAAAAATTAGAGCGTTGAAAGTTTTCCTTAAAAAATAATGAGGTAAATAATTTGTTCACTTAAATCTAAATAACTTCACTTTTCACCTTCTGTAGAACAAATTATGATCACGTAATCCATCAATACGTCATTCAACACCTGTCAAGTGATACGAAAGGTTATGACCTGCTTTGTTTTATTTTCTCTTTTTGGCACAGAAGATAAGTCAACCTTGATTCAAAATATTTTAAATAAACATTATAATTTCTGATTTTCTTAAAATAAGTTTTGAAAAAATGATAATTGATTTTTAAAAGAATTTCAAAGTGAGATTTTCATCTTTTTTATAAAATGGAAAAAAATGGACGTCATGATCGATTATCTTTCAATTTTGCTGACTCAAAAAAAAACAAAATTTTTAACAAAAATTTCAGACGTGCTTGAAACGATTAAAAAATGTAAAAAAATACCCTAAAAATACTTTGATCTTTCCTCTTAATAATAACATGAACATTTAGACAATAAAATTTTGTTTTTGTCAAGTTTGGCATCTTTTTCATCATGCTATGCTCTTTTTTAACGATCTCATGGAGTTACCTAACATAAGATATACAAACAGTCTTGATAGCAGACATAAAAAGGAAACTCCAAGAATTCATACAGAAAACAGTGAAAGAAAGTCAGAAGAAAAGAAGAAATTACAAGAAGATAGAATATATGGTTGTTGACAAAATGGGCAGCCCAACATGCAAATTATAAATTGGAGATACCAAAATCAAGCAATTACAACAATTTAAATATATGGGAAAGTGTTTTAATGGAGGGCATGAAAATCAGCATTTAAAATCTTGACTCTTCAGTGAGGTTTGAGCTTAAAATTGGTAAGAAATCTTTTACTGTTCCATTCTTCTTCTGAATTTGTTATTGGTCTTGATATTTCTAAAGTAATGATTATTACTAAACTTAGAAATTGGAGAGACCAAAATCAAGCAAGTAAAACAATTGAATTACTAGGAACAAACGGATAGAAAATAACCTTAGTAAACTAGAAAGAGCTGTAAGACAAGAATGTGTCTTCTCACCAGACTTATACAACCTATGCAGCAAGTCAATTCTGAGAGAATTAGAAGTCCTACAAGGATTCATTATTAGTAACCACAATTTTAACAACATAAGATATGTAAATGACTCAGTCTTGATAGCAGACATAAAAAGAAAACTCCAAGAATTCATACAGAAAATAGTGAAAGAAAGTAAAAAGAAAAAAGACTAAACATCAATTACAAGAAGATAGAATGTATGGTTGTTAACAAAATGGTTAGTCCAACAAGCAAATTACAAATTGGAGATACCAAAAACAAGCAAGTATAACAATTTAGATATCTGGGAAAGTATTTTAACAGAGGACATGAAAATCAGCATTTAAATTCTTAACCCTTGAGTGAGATCTGAGCTTAACATTGGTAGGAAATATGTGACTGTTTTATTCTTATTCTGAATTTGTCATTGGACTTGTTATTTCTAAAGTAGCAATTATTATTAAAGATAATTTGGCACAAGGTTACAAGTATGAGGCACCCAGTGAGGATCAAAGGTTAATGACATGTTGACCCTTGTTTTCTTATTTAATATTGAATTTTGTATGGGGTACCTAGTGAGGATCAAATTCACTATTCAGTAGTAATGTTTAGGTTGGTTGATTTAATGACATGTTAGCCCTTGTTGGGTTATCTAATGTTGTATTTTGTATGGGACACCCAGTGAGGATCAGACTTACAACACAGTAGTAATGGTCAGCTAGACTAGTTTACTAACTGAGGTGCCCTGATATTATTTACTAAGTTTAACATAGATTGGTACAAGGCCACAAGTATGAGGTACCAACTGAGTACTGAACTTAATAATAATGGTCAACCAGACTAAATCACTAACCATTACCCCATGCTGTGGCACACTTGTCACACATAGCAGTTGTTCTATATTTGTTGTTTTCTGTTTGTTAATACCGTGAACCAAACATGTGAGCAACAACAAAGTTTTAAAGAAAATGGAAACAAAAAGGCCACTTATGCTTAAAGAGACAGTTGAAATTTCTGGGGCACATAATGAGGAAAGAGGGCTTGAGAAATTTGGTACTCACAGGACAGATAGAGGGCAAGAGGTGCAGAGGAAAGCAGTATAATATATTTAGTGAGCCTGAGTAAATGGATGGTGGAAAAAAATTTCGGAGAAATAATAAAAGACAAAGTTTATTAAGAACTACAAGAGACAGGAAGTTGTGACGAGCCATGATCACCTACATTTTGATGGGATACAGCACATAAAGAAGAATGATGGTTGAAGATTCCAAAATTGGCAATGTTTTAGAAAAAAAAAGTCTGTATAAACAAGGTAGAGAAATTCTTCAATGTATTGTTTTTCTTACAGACTTATTTAAAGTAGAATTTTGTGAAACTTGCCTTTTTTTTTTTAAATGAGCCCTTTTCTTAAGAAGACTACCAGATTTGGTTAAAAAGAAATAAAAAAAAAACAGTATGTATGTAATATTTTCTTTCTGAAACCAGATAATTGAACAAATTGCAGGAGTCAAATAATCCTTCAATCGATTATTGATTGATATATCGGTATTTATTGAGTAATTATTTGTTCTCAATATGCATTTAATGAATTTGTATTATGAGACTGAGAGTCAAGTTCTGTAAATTTAGATTTTGTTGTGTATTATTTATTTTTTTATTCTTACCTTATTCTTTGTTTTGGTGCACTCTGACATGGTGGAATGCAAGCTTAGCTCTCTAGAACAATTACAACTGAATAGTGAGATTGATCCTCATTGGGTACCCCATACTTCTAGCCTTCACATCTAAGTTATGCTTAACAAATGACTGGGCACTTTCATGTAGGCACATAATGACTGTTAGCAAGCTTGGCTCATGAGAACAATTAAAACTGAGTAGTGAGATTGATCCTTACTGGGTGCCCCATACATTTGACCTTGCACCACATCTGAGCTACACTTAGAAAACTACCTTATTCTTTATTGTTTTTTAACAAAATACTTGGGCTATATTATTGGATTGAGCTTACTTACCCGTTAGCCATATTCTAATAAATGCTATCATCGAGTTTCCTCAAATCTGATATGAATGCCAATTGGATGAGAAAATGTTTGTTTTTTGTTATGCGATTTTTATGGGACTCTGCTTGATTTTCTTAATCAGAAATATTTTTATAGCAATTTTACAGAATAATTTTATGAAACCAGTCTTACTTTCTTTAAGAATATGTACATAAAGATTTCTGATAATAACGTCTGGTTTGGTTTTAGAAATAAAAGATATTTTGTAGATAATTTTTTTTTGTTTCTTAATTGAGTAACTTCCAGGAATCAAACAATTGTTCATTCACGTAATGATTAATATATCTATATTTACTAAGTTAATATTTATTCTCTATATGCAATTAATGAATTTGTACTTTTCGACAGGAGTCAAGATCTATAAGTTTAGATTTTATCCTATATATTTATGGTATTCTTATCTCATTCTTGATTGTTTTTAACAAAATATTTACTGTATATACTCGAGGATAGGAGTATGGCCTATCCATTCGACATCATAGAGAATCTGAATTAGACTGTGGCGTATCAATAGTTCAGGCAAGTGCCCAGGATTTGAGCATAAGTGAGAGCAAGGGAGAAAATGAACTTTTCCAGATATTTCAATTTTATGCAATCACCACTTCCAACAGCAAACTGCTCATATTTACTATTTATTATCTAATTTACGATGAAAGACTATAATTTTCAAGCGATTTTAAGATTGAAGCAATTACTGGTATCCAAATTTTTGACTAAACAGAGCAGCCTCACACTTGATAACTCTATACAAATGAAAAGAATGTTTGACTGTGATGATGATGATGATGAAGAATTTTGGGGTTTCAGCACTGTTGATGTTTAATAACTAAATCTAAATGGGGCATGGTGGGAGTGCCACTAGCATGCAAGGGGTTACAGAGAGTGAGAGCAAAAGTAAAGAGGGGTGTTTGGAGAAAGGATATAGAGAAGAACGGGGACGAAGATTGTTGCGGGCCCGATAGCATGCAGTGCTGGTTTATTAAAAGGTGGCCTTGTGCCAGATACTACTTATGACTACCGAATCCACAAACAAAATAAAAATATTAAATGAGTGATCTTAGTGAGGAAAAGGGGTCATTCAACAAGTGCATAAAGATAATACAATGTAGATAGACAGGAGGAAAAGACAAAATGAGTCTGGTTGAAAACATATATGAAATTTTATTTTAATAACAAATAATCTAGTCTCAACCGTGGAGACTATCAGAAAAGGTTAGGTCTTTTTTTTTTAGCCTGTAGGCAGTTAGTATTAAGTAGTAATTAGTAGAATTTTAAAGTTCCGCACCAAAACAGAAAACCAAGATGGCTAAGGCAGGAAAAGTTTCATCAGAAAGAAAGTTCTGGAAAAATGTCTTGTTGAACGAAGGGTGTATGCGTACACAAATAGGAAAAGGTACTCACTGTGAGGTTTAGTAATGTATGTGAAATGTTATCTTTTTTGGAACTGGTTCGTAAGGGTTAGAAGTTTCAAAGGCGTATGAACAGTTTATCAATCTTCTTCAGTGAAGGAACATTCTGAGTTGTTTGCATCAAGACGAGGATGAGTCTTGGAAAAATATATTGACAACGGTGTCGTAGAACTCTACATTTTCTAACTGAAAACGGAGGAAAGTTCAACATGCTGTTTGCATCAAGACGAGGATGAGTCTTGGAAAAATGTGATATCGACATGTTGAAGTTTTGGTTAGTTAAGAATAAGATATTCCGGTCCGCGTATGGGTTAGGGGCACGGAATAAATGAGTTGACCTGCTAGCTTGAAAATCAGGCCGCAACTGGCTTGAAAACGCTGTTCATCGGTGATGTCAGGAAATGCGTGGGAAAATTTCAAATTCTGATCCTAGACGGTATCAGGAGTAGCTAGCCAGCAACCTTCCTCACGACAGCCAAAAAGGGCTGTTTACTGCAATGTCTAGCTGAACGTGGCAGGAAGGGGTGCAATCCGCGTGTGCACACACACGCAAAAGGGTGGAATTCACAATTCCACAAGATCAAGGCATCAGATGTCGATTGACATTACCATTTGAATATTTGAAGATTATAGCCACCAGGGAAGCAAGTAGGAAGATGGGTGTTCCACATATAGGAAGTGTGAGAAAACAAGCTGTTAGAGTAGAAGAGGTGGTTACATTTAACTGTTTTGACAATGAAAGGGTGGGACCAAGATGCCAACCTAGTAATACGCTTAAATTCATGCAGATGGGGTACCAGTGAAAGTATCTCATCAGAGAAGTATGACAATATTTATAAAAAAGACAGAGGGAAATCACATCACATCTGTGAGAAAGTGACTGTAGACATAATGCCACATTGCATATCTGTCTCTGGATTTTGTCAAGGACCTTGAGATGAACAGTGAGGGCACCAGACCAAAAATGGCAAAAGTATTCAATATATATGTAAGCAAAGTTTTGAAATAAATATATATGTCTAGCATTTAATATCTGATTTACGAGAAAAGACAATCATTTTCAAGTAATTTTAGGATTGGAGCAATTACTGGTATTCACATTTTCATCTAAACAAAGCAGCCTCACACTTGATAAGTAAATACAAAGGAAAAGAATTTTCACAATGATAATAACAAAGAAGAATTTTGAAGGTTTCAGTCCTGATGATGTTTAATAACTATATCTAAATGAATAAACATTTTTCTTATGTTTTAATATATATAAAAAAAAGTTTTGAAATAAAAGGGGAACATTTGAAAATATTTAGCAAATATCTAACAAACAGATATCATCATTTCTTGAACAGGCATCCATACCCTACCCTACCTTAACCTGATTTTGAAAGTAACTCATATTTTGACACACAGGTTGTCTATGAAAATGAATACCCTACCACCCCTTATCAAAATCATTGAATTTTCTGTAACCTTAGCAACTAATATCAAGATTGTATGTGCTTATAAACTCAGAAATTTTCAAAATAAATTATTCCAAAAATTGCTTGAAAATGAAACAGTACTAGGGATTTTAATTAAATTTAAAGTTTTAGTTTCTGTTTTTGAAACCTGGTAATTCCTGTGTAGCGATGGGACCCTATTTTTAAATTGGTAAATTTATAATGTTTATGCTCTACAGAATTGTATTGAGCACAGTTTTTTTTTAAAATAAAAATCTTACTTATTATAAAACGCAGATTGTGTGTGTGTGTGTGTGTGTGTGTGTGTGTGTCTGTACGTTTATATATTGGATCGGATTTCCTAAATTTTTCAACTGATTTCAACAAAATTTCACAGGACTGCATAGAATTAACTTGCAGTGGTTCTGACAGCACCAAAAATTGGAAAAACACAATTGTTTTTGCATGAAATCAATTTGAAAACGCGATTAAGTCGCCAGAATGAAAGGGGGACAACTCATATCGAGTTATACTTATTATAAAACCCAGGTTGTTTGTGTGTGTGTCCCTTTATATATGGGATTGAACATCCTACAACCGATTTCAACAAAACTTCACTTTTTTTTGGCAGGTAGTGTTTCTTATTGTCTTGCACACTTTTTTCTTTATTTTTACATTCAGAATGCTTTAAAAATTCCATTTACAACACAATTGTTTATAATAAAATTCTATTCAATCGGTAGACTCATAACGATTGAAAACAATGTTTTTGTTTGAGTTTGGGTTTGACCAATTCGTAAAAAAAAAAAAAACTAAGACATGCGTGTCCATCAACCTTAAACAATAATCTTTGTCAATTTTATTTTTCAGTCTTTATGATGGTCGATACTTGATCTATCTCTTACTGTTACATCCCCGGGCAACACCGGGCTCTACTGCTAGTTATTAATAAGAACACCAGATTATAAATCTTACTGTTCTTTCTTATTATTTTAATATGTATATAAATATTAGTTATATATACATTAAAAAGAAAAAGGTCCATGTAACTCTTCAGCTTATAGTGGGATCTATCTGTGAGTCAACTGCAAATACCCACTTTGACAACCCAAAACTAAGGGAGTGTCACGGGAGTGCTGGTTGTGTTTATGTCAGAAAACACATGTCTCCTGGTAGAAAATAAATTAGGTTTTGTATCTGTCTATATTTCTGAGATGAGGTATTATGTACATTATTTACATTATTCGGACTATTGTCTTCATCTTTGTCACCATATTTATTACAATGTTTCGACCATTGTACGCACCGGCCTTCTTGAGGTGGTTGGAATGTCGAACTGAACCCTTTATTTTGCTCACTGGGGTAGACTGTTCTAGTTCCACGTGCCATGTTTAATGGATGCCAGTTATCTCCTGTTAATTTCCCTCTGAAAGTTCTCCACTGCCATAACCGGGTATTGAACTCACACTCTTGAGGACACATGACACAGTGGATAAAGGTGTTGGTTATTACAGTGACAGGACCCAAAGAGTGTGATAATAAGAGTGTTGTAATAAATATGGCGACAAAGATGAGGACAATAGTCTGAATAATGTAAATAAAGTTAGGTTTTGCTTGGTTCAAACTTGTAAGACAAAAGTTGTATTTTTTGTTTTGGTGAAAAAAAATTTTCTTTTTGTGATGTCTGTCAGTAGAAGGAATCAGGCATAATGGCTTTTGCCTGCTAACTGTGTAATCATAGTAGTAATTCTTTCTTTCTTTTTATGTGCCATGTCCTTTCAGGACATAGGCGATCATGGCTCTCCACTTCCTTCTATCCCTTGCAGTTCTCAACAAGTTCCTTCCCTCTGCTTCCTCCCCTAGGCCACATTCCGTCATCCACTTGCTTAAGCCCACCAGGTAAGTTACATGTTGTTTTCCCATGTCTCTTTTTCCCTCTATTCAACCTATGTGTATCAGATTCTCCAGGCCTTCCTTCCTCATTATGTGTCTCAGAAACTTCAGCTGCCTCTTCCTGATATTAAGTATAAGCCTACTCCTTGTTTGCAACTTCTCTAAGACCTCAGTCCATGATATCCTTAGCATCCTTCTGTTGAACCACATCTCTGTCACCTTGTGTCGCTTCCTCATCTTTGAGGAAATTGTCCAATATTCTCTGCTGTAAATAAGGACAGACGTCATGTAACAGCTCAGTATTCTTTTCTTTGTTACCAAAGAAATCTTCTTATTTCACAATACTCTGCCCAACTTTTGGAATCTGTAATTGCAATGAGATTAAGGATTTTTTGGGGTTACACATGTTGCATAAAAAAAGTCTATTTGTTGACATGGAGAATATCTTGTCTAGATAGTTATGTCATGTAGATGTGTTTTAGAGTTTTGAAATTTGTGATTTTCTTTATATAGGATCTAATCACAAATCTTATATAGGTTCAGTTAGTTATGTGCCATGCATGATACATGAATGACAAGGCAGATTTTTTTTCCCGCAGTAGGCTGACATTTCATTCTGCAGTAGACCAGTTGCCATCCAAGGCTAGAATTTGAATTCGAACTCTGCTCTCCGATTCCTCAATCTGAGCCACTATCCATTACTCCACCATGCCTCCCTAATCTTATATAGAGTCTAATCTCAAATTTTGTAACTGAATTGTTTTCGTTGAAAGTTTCTCATATCTGATGTGCATATGATGGTATGTAGAATTTGCTTGAAGCTTTTCTTCACTGGTTCTCAGTTTGAAATAGGGTCTAAATGATGCATAGTTGAGTTTGTATATATAGTTTTGTGTGTTTTTGTATCCAGGGGAAAAAATTCACATCGGGGTCACCAATCTGTTGCAGGAGTACTGGTTTTGTTTAAGTCAGAAAACATGTGTCTCCTAATATGTATTTCCCACGACAATATTTCTGGACTTGGAATGTGAGTCTGGGTAATAAATGAGAAAAGTAACAACAAAACTATATATATATATATATATATATATATATATATATATATATATATATATATATATGAATGAAATAAGTATGTATTAATAAAACAAATGTATATATAGATAATAGAATATTGTTACATATTACATTCATCAGCCATCAGTAAGTGTATTCTTGGACGAAAAAAAGGAATTTGGAAAAAAATTGAAAGTGGAAATGGAGAAGGGGGAAAAAAATGGCCATTCATATCCCAACCAGACCAATCCATTTCACCATTAATAGCAAATCATTTACCTGAATGGCTGAAATGGTTTGGTCTATCTGGCTCCATATTCAGTACTTTTTTTCTTCTTTTGCTTTTCCTTTATCTCTTTTTTTCTACCTCTTTCTCGATTTTCTCTCTCTTTTTCCTTTTCCTTCTTCTTTCTCTTTTTTTCCTTCTTTTACTTTATCTCTTGCTTCTCCCCTTCTCTCTCCTTTCCTCACTTTATTTCACCCGACATTCTCCTTTCCTTTTTCTCTCTTTTTTTCTCCTTTTCATCCTTCCTTCTTCCCCTTTTACTCCTCTCTCTCCTGCTGCCTTTTTCCTTTATGTCATGCCATATTCCTGATGAGGGCCAAAGAATATATTGACTGAAACATTTCATTAACAATATTGGCACAAATCTTGTACCACCAAAAGTTCAACAACCTATAAAAAGAAAATTGTATTCAGACAGGCAGACAGACAGACAGACATTGTATTCCGTCAGAGAGATAGACATTGTATTCAGTCAGAACAGAATTTGTATTCAGTCAAACAGACAGACAGACATTGTATTCAGTCAGGCAGGCCGACAGACATTGTATTCAATCAGTCAGGCAGGCCGACAGACATTGTATTCAATCAGTCAGGCAGACAGACAGACATTTTATTCAATCAGTCAGGCAGACAGACAGACATTGTATTCAATCAGTCAGGCAGACAGATAGACATTGTATTTAGTCAGGCAGACAGACATTGTATTTAGTCAGGCAGACAGACAGACATTGTATTCAGTCAGGCAGACAGACAAACATTGTATTCAGTCAGGCAGACAGACATTGTATTCAATCAGGCAGACAGACAGATAGACATTGTATTCAATCAGGCAGACAGACATTGTATTCAGTCAGGCAGACAGACAGACATTGTATTCAGTCAGGCAGACAGACATTGTATTCAATCAGGCAGACAGACAGATAGACATTGTATTCAATCAGGCAGACAGACATTGTATTCAGTCAGGCAGACAGACAGACATTGTATTCAGTCAGGCAGATAGACAGACATTGTATTCAGTCAGGCAGATAGACAGACATTTTATTCAGTCAGGCAGACAGACATTGTATTCAATCAGGCAGACAGACAGATAGACATTGTATTCAATCAGGCAGACAGACAGACATTGTATTCAGTCAGGCAGACAGACATTGTATTCAATCAGGCAGACAGACAGATAGACATTGTATTCAATCAGGCAGACAGACATTGTATTCAATCAGGCAGACAGACATTGTATTCAGTCAGGCAGACAGACAGACATTGTATTCAGTCAGGCAGATAGACAGACATTGTATTCAGTCAGGCAGACAGACATTGTATTCAATCAGGCAGACAGACAGACATTGTATTCAATCAGGCAGACAGATAGACATTGTATTCAATCAGGCAGAGAGACATTGTATTCAGTCAGTCAGACAGACAGACATTGTATTCAGTCAGGCAGACAGATAGACATTGTATTCAGTCAGGCAGACAGATAGGCATTGTATTCAGTCAGGCAGACAGACAGACATTGTATTCAATTAGGCAGACAGATAGACATTTTATTCAATCAGGCAGACAGACATTGTATTCAGGCAGGCAGACAGACAGACATTGTATTCAGTCAGACAGACAGACAGACAGACATTGTATTCAGTCAGACAGACAGGCAGACATTGTATTCAGTCAGGCAGACAAGAATTGTATTTGGACAGGTTTAACTTTTGTGATCTATAAATATCATAGTTCACTAATGGACTCTGTTTCCCAAATGCTATTCGTTTTGCCCTAAGTAAAAACTCTTTTAGAAAAGTATCATCTTGGCTTCAGTCACCCCTACACCCAGCTTTTTATATAGCTTCACTGAAGCCAAGATAGCAGATCAGAACCAATAACATTACAGATTCTTTGGATTTTATTAAGAATCTCTAAATATGTAGCAGGAGCAACAAACCATATGTGGCAGCAATATTCAGTACAATGGAGAATTGTAGACTTCTAAATGTATAAAATAGTTTCTGGCATGAAAAATTGTCTAGCATGATACAGTGAACCAACTTTCTTAACAGCAGACCAAGCAAATGATTCATTAAAATCATTCCACTTCATGCCAGTGGAAAACATTAACCTGAGAAGCTAAAATCACTCTCCTGAATGTTAGCTCAACCATGCTGATGAAAGGTAAAAAAAACAGCCCTTTTTGTATCATTAATTCCTTACAAAGACATTTTTACCAAATTTTCAATGAATTGCTATAATAAAATCAATAGTAATTAATTGACATTCAACAAATATTTTATCTGTAATGCCTGCATTCATTCATTTTTTTTCTGATTATCTAAGGGTTTCCATTTACAAAGTCAATTTTGCTGAAATTCATGGTAGTGTAATGGTAGCCAGTCTGGAAAATAGTGTTTTTGAACTGAGTTTAAATTCCAGTTGAAACATTTTGGAAAGGCATGAACCCAGTTTATACTAGAACAAATTACTTTTTGCCAAGAGAAATAATCAGTGTTGGAGTTAGTTCGAAAACTGTGAAAAATTCTGCAGCCAACACTTTTAACCAATGATTATTAAATAATGATCCTAAAGATATCATTCTGTCAACATTGCCATCTTGTGATTGTTTGAAGTTAATCAACACTTATACTTTTTTAATCTTTCATTTTAAGATGACCAGTTCTAGATAGTTGCTTTTTCTGTTTCTTTTTGTTAAGAAAACTATTTGAATCTTGTTCAAAATGAATGTTAACAGATTTAACTTGACATTCTTTTTAAGAAATGATCTATAGGGAGCCCAGTAAAAAGCAGTAAATTCAGACAGATATGAGACAACCATTGAAAACTGATGATGATTGCGGTGACTGAAAAATTCAGAAAGAATTTCTGCCTATTTTGTCAATCCCCATGTCGGATGTTCTTCTTTGAAAATTATGATAACTTGATGCTCAAAATCAGCTGTTTAGCCATACAAGAAGGAAAGATGTAAGTTGTCTGCAAATAATCTTTAAATGATGAGTCACAAGATCGTGCAGCAATTAATCAATCATAAAATAACTAATCAGAGTGAAGTAATTATGCACACGTCGAATGATTATTCAAGGTCATGAATATTTAAGAAATTTATTCAAGGTTATTCAAGACCAATTACTGCTGAAAGATAAAACAGTGATAATGAATTTACCACTTTTTTAACTGGGCACCTTGTATATCAAATTGATTTGGGATCCCTACAACAGTAAATTCAATCAAATTAACACAATCTTTTGCCATAATTTGTCTGCTTTTTTGTCTTTAATCCCCCCATATTTAAATAATGCCAACAAAATATGCCCAAGACATTTTTTTTTTCCTTTTTAGTGTAAGTTCCCAAATAGTGAAACAATTTAAATCTGACAAATGTTAAGAAAATTCTTTTCTGGAAGATATTTAAAAAGGTACTTAATTCTTTTCATAAGCTAAACTGGTCATTACCCACTTTTGGCATAACATGCTGGAACCAAATATCAGTTGTTTTACATGATTTTATCAGAAACTAGCAGCATGGCCCGGCGTTGCCCGTGCATGATTAAAAAATCATACGACTCATACAGCAATCGCTATCACTTGACTTAATATATTTTTGCCCTTCCTTGCCTTTAAAGGAGTGCCCTTTGCCATGCTGATGTTGCTACATGCCTTACTTCTTGCCTATCTCACACTGCAAATTTTTTCTAAGCTCTATACTAAACATTAAATCTGTTACGAAAAAAGAACTAAACAAAATGAACACAAAACAATCAGTTTTATAAAAGGACTCGTAACTGGAAAAACCGAATGAAAAAAGAATGTTAACAACAAATACTTTTTCACACCCAACCTAGTTCTGCGGAATCAGAATCAACGTTGAGTTTAAGCAAGCGAATGAGCCAATTGGAGTAAAGTGCCATGCAGATTTAAATTTTTCCCACTTGTGACGAATGCAGCTATCGATTTTTTTTTGCATGCTAGTTAACATTCATGTCAGTCAGCTGTTGGCTCTCACGCTGGCCAATAGAATCGTGGCAGTCAGCTCTCACTCTGGCCAGTAGAAAATGGCTGCAAACTACATGAAAACTGCCGTAGAAGCATGAAAAAATCAATTATTTCCACTATCGATGGGAGCTGGGAAATGCAAAGTTGGTCTTGGCCTTCCTGCTAACTTGGATGTAAATTTTGGTGCAAATCCATCGAATATTGTGTCTGTGTATTCGCTGCACACACACACACACACACACACACACACACATCCTGCCTTTTATAGATAGATTCATGATTGAGACCATTATTTCTATATTTTAGTGGTGCTGAATCCATCTCCTCAAGAGAAGTGTAAATGGGTTCCATGCAGTATTTAAAATTTTCAGCAGAATTCTGGCTCTTCTTGCAGACTAGGTTTTCTAGACTGGAATTCATTTTTTTTTTTTCAATTAGAAATATGAAAGTTTTGAAACATTCTTCCTCTTATGTACAAATAACATTAATAGAGTTCCATAATTGAGCTTAAAATCAATCCAGGGACTAAATTTCTGCTTGGCACTATTGTGCAAGCCCACTGTATATTATGCAGACATTTTGCTGTTGATTCCTTGTTAATTTTAATATTACCATTCTTTTTATGAGCAAGACAGAATACTTATCATTAATGTTCTTACTAAGGATTCTATTGTACATCAAAGGGAATCTATTTTGACATACTTTTTCAACTTTCCATTTTAAAGAATACTGACTTAGGTTGGAAATATTAATATAAAAGATTTTTAGCAATAAATTTCCCTTGTATATATTTTAGCTCAGTTCTAATAATAAAACCAATGATGATTACTTTTATTACAAATGACCTTCAGTTTTAGTGTGCTGACTATTGACCGTTGAAGTACTTTTAAATTGGTGTAAGTATGAATTTATATAACGTGTGTAATTGAATAACAAAATGGAAAAAATCCTAACATATTTAACTGTATTTCATCCTTCAAAAGGACTTCTTCAGACTAATGTTTTAATGAGGGAATCATATATAAATGTATATAGTGGGAGGGTAAATGGGTAAAATAGAGGGCTGACTGGGTTCCATAGTCTTGGGTGGCAACCAGTCTCGGAAAAAGAAAACTCTGAATTCAAACTATCTGCTGTAGGTCCTGCCTTTTTTAAGTAACTTTATAAACAAATCCACCTCTGAGATGATGGACAGAGAAAACTCAACATCCCTGGTGCAAAAGACGCCAGCAACCCATTAGTCCACTTTCTATACATTTTTGTCTTAATTACCTGAACAATTACATTTGCCTGATAAATAGTCTACATATAATATTCTCACATTTTTTCAAAATCATTTCACTCCCAATCAAGCCAATAATCAATCATGTGCCATGCATGATACACGCATAGGCGATCATGTATCTTTCGATACATGATTGACGAGGCAGATATTTTTATCCCGCAGTTGGTTGTCATTTCTTTCTATTGTAGACCAGTTGCCATCTAAGGCTATAGAACCATGTCTGTCTTGCTATTTACCCATAGCTGGAGTGGGAGAAGAAGATTCATACCTTTCCCAAGGTTATTAGCATGTAAGTGAATGTAATGGATTCAACTAGAATTTGAATTTGGCTCTCCAATTCCTTAATCCGAGCCGCTATCCATTACTTCACCATACTTGTAAATATGTGAGATAGATTTTGGCTAGAAAAATTATCTATCATGAACCAAATTTCTTAATGACAGACTGAACAATTGATTCAATATAAACTTTCCACTACAATTCAATGAAAAACGTTAGTGCAAGAAGGCGCAATGAATCACTCTCCCGGAGGTTAGCATCAGCCATATTGATTGAGTGTAAAAAGGGATGATTAAAAGAGAGCAGTTTTATATAATTTTGTCAAGTATTGAATTTTATTTGCCTTTTGAATTTGTCATGTGTCTTGTAGTTTCTCAAGTAGCAGTTGTTGTTAGTAATCTTAACATAGTCTGTCACAAGGCCACCAGTATGAGACACTCGGAGAATATTGAACTCAGTTGTAATAGTCAAGCAGACTATCTTGCTAACCATTATTCCATGCTGAGGTACCCCATTCACACTTAGCAGTTGTTCCATATATTTGGTGTTTTTGACAATGATCTTAAAAATAACAGAATTGGAAATGTTTTAAAAAAATCTGTTTAAACAAGAATAAAAATTACTCAATCTGTTGTTTTTTTGTTTTATTTTTTTTTTTCATACTGAATTTTTAAACTAGTCTAACATTTTTCATGTCCTTTTTTTTAAATTTTTTGTAATACTGTCTGATTTGGTCAAAAAAAAATTATGTATTGTAGTCCATGTCTTCTTTCAGAAACAAGATAATCGAGCAAATTGTAGGAGTCAGATAATCCTTCATTCGACTTGTTTCAAATAATTATTACTGTCAGGTTTGTATTTATATGTGGTTGTGAAAATATACAATCATAACCTTTTTCAAGTGTTGCCAAGAATCTAAAGAAAAACGTGTAAGTGCAACAATTATAATGGAAGAGAGGTAATATGTATACATATAATGGATAACAGTTCAATTCTGACAATGCTGTTTGCAAATATGGCTAACTAATCCTTTTTGAAGACACCTGCTCAGGCACATTTGTGCTTCTTCAACACCTACACCTGTGGTTTAAACTGTAAATATACTGTATGTTCGCTACAGTTTCTGGGAGGAAGCGTACAATCTGACATGATCTGTTGTTGAACAAGGGCAGTATACTCAAACCCTCTATCACAATGACTTGTGATTTTGTGTCAGTATAACAAATGATGGCTCCTAAACAGTTCTGTCTACTCAATTTCACTCATAAGGCTTAGGTTAGTCTGTGATATATTTTCCCAAAAGTGCCATATTCCACGATCATCTCATGGTCATTGTTATCAAGGTACCGCCCTGTCAAATCAGAACTCATGGTCAGAATACCAACAGTCTAACCACTTGGCTATGCAAACTTAATACTAATAATAATAATAAATGTCATAAGGATACACTAGATTTGGCTTTAATAACAATTGATTGGACATTTTAACAGGGACAACTTTTTCTTCTGCAATGTGCCATGTCCCTTCAGGATATGGGCAATCATGGCTCTCTACAACTTCCTATCCCTAGTGCTACTTAACAGTTTTTCTCCTTTAAGGCTCTCACCCCTGGTTCTGCCATTGTCACGTGGCTTACTGCCTTCTATCTTACTTACCCTCAATATGCCATGTGAGGGTTATGTTTTCCAATTCCTCCTTCCTCATTATGTGTCCAAGAAATTTCAGTTATTTTTTCCTGATTTTGAGTAGAAGTGTTATTTCTGTTGTCACTTCCTTTAAGACTTCCTTGTAGCATACTGATTCCATCCATGGAATTTTCATTACCCTTCTATAGAACCACATTTTTGCTGCCTCTAGTATTTCCTCATTTGTGAGGGAAATTATCCAACATATAAGAGGATGGATATCACATAGCAGTTCATCTCTCTTTTCTTTGTTTCTAACAGAATTTTTCCATTTCTCAGAACTTTACTTAGCTTTTGGAATGTTTCTTTTAGTCCAATGTGTGTTCAGATTTTGAGGTCACATTTTCCATCCTGTTAAAATGCTTCCCAGATATTTGAATTAATGCACATGCTTGATGTTGACATCTCTAATTCTTAATTTGCATCTTGGACTTTTTCTCTTGCTGATGACTTGATGGTTAGTCCTTTTTTAAACACTTTCTTCTATCACTGTGTCTCAGAAAACCTGTACTTTCCTTTCAAAGTCAGCCATCCACACAGTATCATCTGCTTATCTTATAATGCTAAGATTATGCCTTCTGATAATATATCCTAGTAGTATCTCCAGTTCGCTTCGGATAGTGTCACAGTAGGGGTTGAATAAATCTGGGGAGAAGATACATCCTTGTCTTACAGAACTTTCTATTGTTGTGTAGCTACTCAATTCATTCTTTGTCTGTATGAAGGGGGCTTGGTTCCACTGTAGGTTCTGAATTATTCTATCTTTTGAAAATAAATTGAACTTAGCAAGCAGTTTGAAGCCTGGAAGTTTCTTAAATATTTAACATGGACGACAATGATTTTATAAATGGAATATTCTGTTTTTCACATGAATGCAAGTATTCCCCAAGGCTCTATCCTGGGTTGTACACTGTTTCTTATTTTCAATGCTCCTGAGTAGGTATTTATGCAGATGACACTACCATTAACTCCTGTCTCAATAGCAAATCCATCAGGGCTGACAGAGTAAACCAGGCTGCTGCTCTTGAAAAGGACCTCTAATCAGTGGTTAACTGGGGTAGGAAATAAGTTGTACATTTTAACACCTCCAAAAAAAAGCTGCTCTCATTGAGTCACCATAGCAGAACTATTTTGCCTACCATCAGTATGTGTGACACTAAGAGCAACACACTGCCCCTTCTTGGCCTAATGTTTTCAACTGGCTTGAAGCAGAGTGATTACATTGAATCAATAGCTGCAACTACTGCAGTTTGGTCACTGTTTCATGCCAGAAAATTACTTGAAAAAATTTGTTTAATGCTGCTGTCTATTAGGATGTCCTAAATCATCTCTTTATGTCATATGTTGAGTTTGAAAGATTGGGTGCAATGAATTTATCTTCCCGCATGACCTTGCCACATCCGACAAATGGTTTAAGGAGATGAGGATAACTGTTTGGTTTGCAAATATCTCAGATGCAAATCCTAAAGAAAATTTATGGTGAATCATCAAGAAGAAATTATATACTATCCATTGAATCTTGACATATTGAAATGAGTCATTATTGAATTGTGGACATCCATCGGTGATACCGAGGCATTGTCGTAGGTTAATCAATTCATTACCACAATGAAGCAAAGAAATAGTAAATACATCAGGTGCTATAATAAACTATTCATGTACTATTACAGTTCTTCAGAATTGTGTTCATTAATAAGAACTTTGGACTTGATAAAAAAAAAACTGCTTATCTTGCTTTTTTGTTACTGATGATAACATCTCTCTATATTTCTGAGATGAGGTATTGTAAGTATTTACACTATTTACATTGTTCAGACTGTTGTCCTCATCTTTATTGTCATATTCATGAAGTTTCAGCTGCTGTACACTCTAGTCTTCCTCAGGTGATATACGTTGGAATTTTAAACTGTTTTGAAATTCTAACGTATATCTCGTGAGGAAGACCAGAGCGTGCAACAGCTGAAACTTCTTTAACATGACAATAAAGATGAGGACAACAGTCCAAACAATGTAAATAGTGTAAATAGTTACAATACCTCATCTCACAAATATAGGCAGATCCTGAAGAAGGCCGAAGCATGCAATTTTCAAATTTTGAAAATTTCATATTTTGAGGAAAACCTGGTTAGTTCATGAAATAGTGAGATTATTTTCATATACTGACTTGATATGCCTTTAAGCGTAAACTGTCCAATTTTAAAGGAATTCAGGAAAGAAATAATATTGATTGATTTTTGTGTTTAACAGCATATCAACTCCTTATCAATCATTTAATATCAAAATTTAATTTTCTTGGGAGCTTTGATGTAATAAAAATATGTTATTCTGCTTTCACAATTGAATACATGGTAGATGATACTCAGCTTTTGTGCATATACATGTTTGTGTGGATGTGATTACTAGAGATGGTGATATGTGTTTTATGATGCAGTTTTAAAGTTATATTTTGGAATACAGTTTGATTTTTTTAAGAAATTGTTGGATATTATATGGATTAATGTCATGAAAGAGTTCTTTCATGTTGGTTGGTTGATTTTGTTTAGCAGTATATCAACCTCTATTGGTTATTTAATGCCAAAATCTAAATATTTTGAATACAATTTTATGCTTTCAGCATATTGTTGGTCATTTTGCTATAAATATCTATAGTTGATAATTTTTTTTATATAAAAATGTATTGCTGTTTTTTTTTTACTATAAAAATGTATTTTTATACTTTCATAGTGTTTTGTTTTTTGTTTAGGGGTTCAGTATTTGTCCATAGCTAGGACCCTAATGGGTGCTATCACCTCAGATAAGAGTGGACCTGGAAAAAACAGCAATTAAGAGGTAGTTTCATGCTCCTAAAAACCTCCACTCTCCCAATCAGAGGCCCTCCTGCTAATCTGTTTATCATCATACCCAGGACTAGCAAGAAATAAGAAAGTATTCACAAAAAAACATAGAATATTTAATTTTTCTCTAGTTGTACATGTTTTGCCTGACCATCACCAGTTGTGTGTGTCCTCTAGGGGCTGACTCACAGTGCATCTCTGTTCATGAGTGGGAGTAATTAAAAGGTATTGTGACCAGGTATTGAGAGTATTAGGCTTCTTTTTTTCTTTTTAAATTTGAGGTCTGATACAGCAAAGGCAGTTTTAGAGTCACATCTAGATACTGGAGAACACCCTCAATTGGAGACCATCTGAGTGAAGTGGGTTTCCCAATGTGAAGGTATTTCTAACTGGGTTTCACCTGCAACATTATGTGCTGCTTTTATTTAAACCTGTCAACATATTATGCACATTTGACTGTGATGCATGTGCATGGTATACCCTTATCAAACTCACAATAATAATAATAATGGTGATGATGATTAAGCATTTACACCAATTGTAACTAAAGGCTTTTGCTAAAACTTAAGTGACCATACATGTAATCATTATTCCAGTACTCTGCCAGTTTTCAACAATGCTGTTTGGATGTTTCCAGTTCTTCCTTTAATTTCTACTTTGTTTTTTGTTTTTTTTCTCTAGGTTTTTTAAGACTGTCCCTGATACTCTAATAATGACTGGCATGACTGTCGGTGTCATATTGCACAATTTTGGTTCTATCTTTTCCCTTTCTTTCTGATCACTTCTGATACTACACTATCCATGATTCTGTTAATTTATTAAAAGTGTTAGTTAGCATCTACATGTTATTTCTTGGTGAATTAAGATGGGCATGTCTGCTAGAAGCTGACACACTGTGCATCTGTGTTCACAAACTGGAGTAGTGAGGGAGCATCATAACTGTGTGTCAAGAGGGTTCTATTCATATGAACCTATCCAAAAAATCTTATTGACATTAAATAACCCAATGAGATTGATATGCCATAAAACAAAATAAACCAAACCAAGCCAAACAACAACAACAATAATAATAATTGCTCTGATGCACGAATGGTTCTCATGACATTTGATCTTAATTGATTGGCGGTGTTAGCATGTACACTTTTTGTCTTGGTGAATTAAGATGGTCTACAACAATATATTCCCTTTAGTACCACAGATTTGCTTGTCTGTTTGACCTTCACCGATGGGGCATATCCGCTGGGGGCCGACACTGTACATCTCTGTTCACAAACTGGAGTAGTTGGAAAGCATCCTGGTCAGATGTCAAGATTTTTTTTTAAGTATGAAGATTGAGGCAGACATGTTGACTTAGGAGTCAAATCAAGATACTTAGAAACACACTCAAATCTGAGTGGACTAGTTACCTGACCTGAAAGTATTTCTAACTGAAGTTATATGCTGTTTGTATCAAAACCAATCACCCTATTGTGTACATTTGGCTGTGTTACATGTACATGATATAACCTTATCATCTTGGTGTCTTGATGCATATATTGCACTTCATATATTTGTACTGCTGTGTTATTTAACATGCTGCTCTTTCACAATAATGATAATAATAATAATAATAATAATAATAATGGTGTTATAGTCATTAGATATGTACATTAAATTAGTTCTGGAGTAAATATCTGTAAAAATAAATAAACTAAAACAAAAGTATTTATACACTGTCATCAATATCTGTCTATATTTCTGAGATGAGGTATTGTAATTATTTACACTATTTACATTATTCAGACTATTGCTATATTCACAATGTTTCGGCTGTTGTATGCTCTGGCCTTCTTGGAATTTCAAACCAAGCCTTTTATTTCATCCACCAGAGCAGATTGTTCTACTTCCACGTGTCATGCCTCTTCCAGATATCTCAGTATCAGTTATTTCCCTTTAACTCAACTTTCCAAGTTTTTGTTCACCTCTGCTGTGGCCAGGTATTGAACTCACAACTCTTTGGGTCAAGTCACTGGTTTACTTCAACCATTGCTTTTTATCCATGTGAGCCATGTGGTCATTCAGTGTCTGAATGTTTGGCAGTCTCAGTAAACAAGTTTTTACAAGAGCTCATATTACAATTTTCAATCACCTGAAGAAGACTGGAATGTACAATGGCTGAAACATCATGAATATGATAAGAAAGAATGAGAACGACAGTCTGAACAATGTAAATAGTGTAAATACCCTCATTATATTTTAGTCACACCAAGGCAATAATTGTGGTACACCCCGAGGATTAAGATCACTACAATTGTAGTGTTTTATAAGATCATCTTGCTATCTATTGCTTTATGGCAAAGTCTTTTTATTCTGGCACAAGACTGCAAATATAGAACATTCAGTGAGGATCATACTCATTACAGTGAGTTAAGTCCCATAAGTGATACATGCTTGGGTGATCATGTCTCTTTCAATTCATGACTGATTAGACAGAAGACTCTCCCACAGTAGGTTGCTGTTTCTTTCTGTTATAGACTGGTTGCCAGGCAAAGGTATAGGACCCAATTTGTATTCAACCCATAGTTGCGAGGGGGGGTAGAAAAGATGGGTTTATACCTTTCCCAACCATTTTTGCATATTAACAAATGTAACAAACCCAACTGGAATTCAAATTCAGCTCTTCGATTTCCTATTTTGAGCCAATATCCATTACATCACAACACATCCATCATTAAAGTAGTAAGTCTAAAAGACTACCTTGCTATATACTGTTCTATTATGAAGCCCAGAAAGCACAATGGCTGAAACATTATACTATATAAATAATGATTAGAGGGAATGGGTTTTTGGCATATTAGTTGTATACTATTTGCAGTGATTTTCTACAGCAAGATGATATCATTTGAATTTCTATAATATCACCCTCTCTAAATGCTAGTGGGTAGAAGTTATATCAAAGGAGGCTAAAATATATATTTTGGATAAAAATGTCATGATTAATACAACAAATATGAGGATAATAGCTTGAATAATTCATAGAATAATTCATTTTGGACTTAAAAGACAGGTTGGTATTCTTAGTGGCTAATGATTCTGCTGGTTGATGTTTTTAATGGCTAATTGTTTGGCTGGTTGATGTTTTTAATGGTTAATTGTTCCACTGGTTGGTGTTCTTAGTGGCTAATGAGTGTACTGGTTGGTGTTCTTAGTGGCTAATGATCCCACTGGTTGGTGTTCTTAGTGGCTAATGATTCCACTGGTTAATGTTCTTAGTGGCTATTGGTGATAGTAGTTGGTGTTCAAAGAAGGTAAATGCCTGATTTAAATGCATATTTCCAAAGGAGGTAAGCCATATACACTTGAAATGTTGATTCAACTCATTATTTTGACTTTTATTTCCCCAACATTTGCCCCTACATTCACACTAAGAATTTTGTACTTGGAAAACTGATGTTGAACACTTCTTAATTCTCATTTCCCCCTTATTTGGCCTTATTCTACACAAAACTAAGCTTATTAAATTTCAAAGCAGACAGGCCCTCCCCACTTGGAAAGCTGGTGCAACTCAGTCTTCTTTACCATTTCCATCTCATTTGACCATTTACTATACTCAGCTAAGTTTAGTAATATAATGTTTCTTCAGTCTTGTATCAATTCCTGCAATTTGTTTCCTTTAGTTACCGACTCCACTGACTGCACATTGTTTCTCCTGTTTGATACAGCAGTAACTGTCCTGCCTGTCACATTGTTATGCCCTTTTTTATATCTACATTGACAGCCAAAATTTACATATGAGAAAAAAGACTCTCATGATAGAGTATTCAATTCCAGGATCTATCTGTTTTAAGAGTGCAACCTGCAAAACTGTCATTTTTTTCTTGGGACAGTTTACATGTGGGACTCATTCGAATCCATTTGCATCCTGGAGGTAAGCCATTTTCTCTCGCTTTACACTGACTGTTGCAAAAAATGCATGCAGCTGTGGACCTCTTTACTGTCTGCAGTAGTTCACTACATGTAAATATCAAGGCAGGCTGTGGCCCTAACCAATTGGGAGACTGGTGCTTTAAGGATCTACAAATTCTGTTTGTTTTGTTTCTTATGACTTTCTACGCCATGACCTAAAATATTGGAACATAATAATTGTCTTCAATATAGTTTGCTTGGCTACTTAAAGTGGAATCAATTGATTCTAATCAATTTGGATTTGCGTTTCATCAAATTCGGAAAGCATTATTAATTCGATGTTTAGTTTTAGACGACTCTTCAATGCACTTTGAATGGTTTGTTTATAATTCCACTTGACTTTTAAATCATGAAAACCGTCTGCATATTCAAATTTAAATAACTTTGCAAATGGATTATGAAGATATCGTGCCTTCTGTGCCATAATTAATCATTGTCAGGTAATTAATTTCATTGTATGAATTTGTGGAGCTTCTTTCCTTTACAAATATTGTCTAAGAAGACAAGGCCTGGTGATCCATTTCTGTGCATTTGTTTAAACTGTGTTCCTGCCTGAAGCTGTTTGGAAATGTGTGATGCCGCTTCGTCTTGTCTATTCAGTTCTGTGTAAACAAAATGGAACAAGGTGACATGCTGTAAAGGCTGACTCCTTCTGGTTCAGATGTTGACCGACCCCCTAACAGATTAGTTTCCTTTATTTTCTATCTTCTCTATTGCCCGCTAGCTTTTCCTTCTTCCCATTCATCCACCTCCTCCCCCAGCCTCACTGATTAATTAATCAGCTTCTGAAGTATTTCTGTTCAATATCTTTAAACAATAATCTGCCTGCTGCTCCAAACTTGGGAAGTTCAGGCAAATTGAATTCATTCACAAATGTTTTTATTTGAATTTGGCAAGAAATTTCTTTATCCAACTACATCTACTGGGTCTCAAGTTCATGCCAGACCTCAAGTGGAACTCAGATATGGGTCATTCCATGTCATCTCAGCCAAAAAAATGTAACCCAAAAAATTAGATTTTTGTTGCATTTTGATATATGTTGTAGATCTTATAGTTATTAGAAAATCCTGAAAATTTTAAGTGAATATTCCTAATTGTTCTCAAGATATTGCAAGTCGGAATTTTGCTGAATCAGAATTTTTTGTTCACAGACATTTCCATTTTTGAACTCAATGATCTCACAAAAATCCTTAATTCTTCTGATCCAGTCGCCAGAAATTAATGAAATTGAGAAAGGTTAGGAACTTTCACTTAAAAATTTACAGGATTTTCTAATGACTATAAGATCTTCAACATATATCAGGATGAACAAAATCTATTCTTTGGGGTTACATTGATTGGTTGAATTGACATGGAATGACTCATATACAATTGGTTACTGAAAATGCTGAGGAAATAGTTGGCTCATTTTATCCCCCACATAGAAATAACCTAATTGTGCTTTATACATTCATTTTTCTATATAAAGAATATTAGTGCAGCCCAACTATTGACAATCTAAAAAGGTTTTCAAAGACTTCATGTTAATTTACAATTTCCTGCTCTGTTTCCATGTTTGTTTATCATTTTAATTCTATCTTGTTTTAGCAGAAGTAGAACAGATAACACATAAGTGTTGTTTTAATGGTCTATTCAAGCTTTTAAACAAAAAAAAAATTGTTTTTGTGTTTGTTTACTAAAGCAAAATTAAATCTTACAATTATTTCAGGAGATAGGCTATTGTAGCCCTCCACAACTTCCTCATGTCTGCTGCTTTAACTTTTGACCTTTAACCATTCCTCTTTGTCTAAGTTCTGTCATCACTCCATTTAAATTCATTAGGTTTTTTAATGTTTCCTCTTTTTATACTCCACTTCAAATTAGATCTCATTCTGATTTGCTCTTCATGTCAGCTGAATGTGAACATTAAGGAAGCAAAACCCAGAATGAAATGTTGTCTTCTGTGTAGGAGCTTCAAGCTTCACATCTGCCTACAAAACAAATCCTCTCAAAAATATGAAATAACAACATAAAATAAGCCAATCATGAATGTTACTGCCAAAGTAAAAACCTGATCAAAAGATGATTCCAGGAGCCACAACTCAGCTACTTATTTTGAAGCTACACATCAAAGTGACTGATATAATTAATCTGGGGCAAATTATATTTTTCACTTATGTGGAAGCTACACATCAAAGTGCCTGACATAATTAATAAGGTGCAAATTATATTTTTCACTTATGTGGAAGCTAAACATCAAAGTGCCTGACATAATTAATCAGGTGCAAATTATATTTTTCACTTATGTTGAAGCTACACATCAAAGTGACTGGCATAATTAATTTTGGCATAAATTATGTTTTTCACTTATGTGGAAGCTAAACATCAAAGTACCTGACATAATTAATCGGGTGCAAATTATATTTTTCATTTATATGGAAGCTACACATCAAAGTGACTGACATAGCTAAGCTGATGCAAATTAATTTTTACTTGTTTGGGTATGTTTTACTATGTTCTGCATTGAATAATATTGATTTTTCTTCACTAATTTTATCATTTTATTGCTATGAGCATCAACTTATAACCATTCTGACAACATTTTCTCCAACAATTTAGTTATAGTGAAATAATTATTAAATTATACTAAGTCATAATAATATTTACTCATGTATATTATGCAGTGGTTACATAGTGGAGTAATGGACACCAGCTCAGAAAAGTATATGTTCATCTGTTCTTCTCCCCAGCCATGGGTAAATAGCAGGAGATACTGGATCCGATAGCCTTGAGTGTCAACCTGTCTAGGAGGACAACCCTGAATTCAAAACCTAAGGAGGGTCATTTACGGTACGAACTGAAGGTGGCCTACATCATATGTCATGGTCTTAGGTTGCTTTTCAAAAGCCTGGAGAGAAGATGGATGTTGCTAAGCTATCTGAAAGCTCACTGAAAGGTCAACGAGGAAGAAGAATGAAAGCAATAACATGCCGGATCAACAGATCAGCCTGGAGGAGGTTGTCTGTTTCTTCTACCCTCAGGTCCCCCTGACAACTGAATCAGTGAGGGACTGATGATGATGATGATGATAATCATGTGCGCCCTGAACACCGTGCTAAGAAATTTAAAAAAAAAACATTTTTTGTATATAATAGAGGTGATAATCTGTAATCTATATGTGGGATTTCCTCATTTCAGTCTTTCATTTTTTTCACTCACCATAAGAAATAATGAAATTTATTGTTGAGACAATCAAAACTGTATTACAAATACACTCAGGATTATTATTTCTGTTCAGATTATGCTTTGGTAGTATCAAAGCTTCCTCTTGGCACTTAAGCAAGAACATTAAATGTCTGGAAGACTGAGCATTCTGTATGACGTCTTCTCTATTTGTCTCCAGTGTCTGCATTGACAGCAAATATATTGTCTATAACTTTAAAAAGAGTCATTAACTTATCCAGCAAAGGAGAGGTTTGAGAGCCTGAAAAATATAGAGATTTATTGATAAAGTAAGCTTCAATAAAATCTATTGGATAAAATCATGTGAATAAGTTGTTTCTACTCTGAGAGTTGTTCGACCAAAAATTAAATTCTATGTTCAGGAACATTGGACTTCTGTTAAAATTAGTGAATTAAAAAAAATGGAACATTTTATTTAAAATCTAAGGAAATAGATTAGTTTGTAGCAGAGGTATCTGTTATCTAACAATTCAGTTCAAGAGTTTAAGAGTCAGCTTCTCTTACCTGTATGCTGAAAACCTGCTTAAATTTACACGCATATCAAGGGACTGTAGAAGTATGGAAATTAATTACAGCTTTATAAAAATCTGACATTAATTATGGGCTAATGAAAATTCAGCATTAATTACTGGTTTATGAAAATTCAGCATTAATTACTGGTTTATGAAAACCAGTCACTAATTACAGGTTTATGAAAATTAGACAATCTGTTAACTGGGGCAAGGTATGGCTTGTTAATTTTAACGCCTCCAAAACAAAACTTCTGGCTGATACTAACCTCCATAAGAGTGACTCATTGCGACTTCTCTGGCTAACATTCTCAGCTAACATGAAGTGGAAAGCTCATATTGAATCCATTGATAGGTTAGCTGGTAAGAAATTGGATTCACTGTGACAATATTTATCTCCTGAATCTATCTTACATACTTATAAGTCTACCATTCATCCATGCCTTGAATATTGCTGCCACATATGGTCTGGTTCTTCTGTTGTATATCTAGAGATTCTTGATAAAATCCAAAGAAGAATCAGCAGTATTATTGGTCATGACTTGGCGTTTCAGTCACTTTCCCACCGCTAAAATGTATCTACCCTGTGCCTTTTCTATAAATACTTTCATGGTAATTGTTCTGATTCAGTTTCCTCTATGGTACTTAGACTTTACAAATTTAAGGGTGATACAGATTGGCAGCAGAGTTGAAATGGTTAAATGTAACTGTAGGTTCTATGCTAACATTTCTCTTACTTGTGGAACTCTCTTCCAGCTTCATGCTTTCCAACCAACTTTGATCTTCAAAAATTTGAATGTAATGTCAATCATTATCTACTCTCTTCGTGATTTCTCTTCTATTGTTCTCACTCCTTAATAATGTTTCTCTTTTTTTCTTATTCTTTCACACTCAGTAACACTTTGTGTCTTAGTGGCTTTACCTCCTTGCCTGGGGTGATATAATTAAAAAATAAATAAAATATTACAGTTGTATGAAAGTGTGGCATTAATTACAGGTTCATGAAAATCAGCCATAATTATGGTGTTATGAAAATCCAGCATTAATTATGCCTTTCTACCTATAACTGATTAATACCTAAAAATGGACAGTAGGCACTAATTGGGTTAAGCTGTAAGCATCAGTAAATGAACTTATTGGAGCAACTTTTAAACATTTTAAACTCTTATCAGCTGCGAAGTCAAAACTGTTTGTATTGATTTCTTGGTATTTAATTATGGGATTGATTGATTTACATGACTGACTGATTGATTTTCTCAATTCAGTGAAGAAATTCATGAATTATCAGCAGTCAACATGATCAGCAAACTGAGTTTAAACTCTGGGTGTTTACAATCATTTCCTCTGTGTAAGTTTGGAAAAGGCAGCAATCCAGTTTTTCTTGAACTCTACCGGTGCCAGATATCAGGACAGTAAAAAAGAACAGAATTCAAAGAGAAAGACAATGATGATTGATGCTGCGTTTAAATCTTTGAAGATTGTAGTTGATAGGAAATCAGAAAGCTATAAGCAAGAAGTTTGAGAGAGGAAATTATCAACATAGAACTTACAGTTACAACTAGCAATTACAGTGGTAAAATTATGGCACCGACCTGATAATCTAGTAATCTAGCTTAAATTTGTGACATCAAGGTACCAAAGAGGGAAGCTCATCAGAGCTGTTACCAAGAAAATATTTATAGAAAATGCACAGGGAAACTATTATATGACGGTGGGAAAATAACTGAAGTCGAGATGCCAGATTAGGACCAATAACATTGCAGATTCTTCTTTGGATATAAAATTCCAACAATAGCCACATCAAAATTGGAGAACCCATATAACTTAGGGGTGGATAATGATATAATTAAGCTGTTAAATTTCCACAGAAGAAAAACCCAAAATCTTGGAAGGAAACTAATATTCCATCATTGGACAAAGAACTCACACCTAATTGCAATGAATGGATGTTTCCTTTGCAATCCCTCTGGCTTGAGCACCTATTGGAACTTAAACTCAATTAGAACTCATAAAAAGTGTTCCAATAACTTGGTTTGATTTTAATGTGAATTAAGTTTAAGCATCTAATGATTTTTTTTCTTTTTTTTTTTTTTTCAGATTTGGTGGACATTTGGGTGATATTATTTTTCACCCATTATTGCCATGATTTAAATAACATGATCCAATAAAGAAATTTTCACAAATAACACTGATTTATTTACTGTTGACTTTGATCCCTCTTAATGAAACACCCTTTACTTATGATCCATCACTAAAGGTGTTGGAGAAATGGTTGGTTACCTATACCACTCTAATAAGTTCCTGACTCCTCTCATTATCCTCTACCTATACATAGGTCAGATCAGACTGAAAATGGTGTCCTTCTGCCATATATGGTCAAGAGCTGTACAGTTTTCATTTTCCAGTCTGACTAGTGTCCAAAAGCATCATCACATCTTTGTGGGGGACAAATTATTTTTCCACCCTGCAAGCCCTTTCCCACAAACAAAAGCCCCTCATTGCTCTGTCACTATTTCCATAGAAAGTGTTCAGATGAATTACATCCCTTAGTTCTACCAATTCTTACCTTCATGGTAAACATTGTGAATATGCCATGTACATTGTAGCGAAGAACTCTCATTCCCTTCCTATTTCTTTGGTGAGATGTAAGTTTCACTTCAGCACCTTCTTCCCATCATCCGCTGCTCTGTGGAACTGACTCCCAAAAAGATATTTACACAAGTTACGTCACTCAGACTCTTATCCTCATCTTTACTGCCATATTCACAACATTTTAGCCGTTGTTCGCTCTGACCTTCATCCAGTGATGTATGTTAGAATTTCAAACCGAACTCTTTATTTAGGCCATGGGAGAATAAGGTCAGAGCACACACAGCCAAAACATTGTGAATAAGGCAATAAAGATGAGGACAATAGTCGAAACAATGTAAATAGTGTAAATAGTTACAATACTTCACCTCGGAAATTTTAAGCAGTTGTTTCACTGTTGATTTTCATATCTTCAATATGTCCTGTGAGCAATAAGATTTCCAAGCCCTCTTTCCTCATATGTTCCAGAAATTCCAACTGGCTGTTATCCTCAGTTTCCTAGTAGTTCCTATTCTTAAAAATTCCTCTTTACTCACATATTCTGTCCATGGTATTCTAAGCATTCTTCCTCTGTCGTTTCAAGTTTCTTCTTCATCTTCAGATTCTCTGGCATTTACTGCCATATAGAAGATTAAATATTACCTGGCACTTTGGCACTATTTTCTTTGTTTGGAAAACAGGAGGCAGTGGATCACCAACCCGACAATTTTGTATTGAATGGATGGCAGAATCTGGCAGGAGTGGCATTCTTGGCAAAGTTACAAACATTGCTAAGAGATAGAATTTAAATATCTAGGAAGTGTTTTAACAGTGAGAAGAAAGGACTAAACATCAACTGCAAAAAGATGGAATGCACAGTTGTTAGCAAAAGGAACAACCCAACATGCAAATTACAAATTGGAGGTACCAATATCAAACAAGTTCTGAGGATTCTTCTTATCTGACAACCTCACGCACAGAGCATGAGTTACTTACTCCAGTGACATGCCCCACCTGGTACCGAGTTGTACACCGGCTATGTGGAGCTTTTACCCACACGCGATTGCCCAAGTCATACGGCACATGTTCTTTTATCCATTCCAGTAAAAACAAATGATGCTCTCCTTAGATACATTATAGCGGAAGTCATTACAAAGGCCATGAGCAAGATGCTCATTCGAAGGCGGCTAGACACTCACACAAAACACAAACTTTTTGTGGGGGGTAACTGATTATCTCTTTCACTACACTCCCCACTGTCACATAAGTGACACTCATTCTCTTTATTCTTAAGTTTCTTCGAACACGCGTTGTTGTTGGTGAGAAGTGAAGGTTGGCTGTGTGACCCCATTTTGTCATTTCTACGTTGTGTGTTGGACTGTTACGTCGTACTATCGCACACAAAACACAAGCTTTTTTTTTCAGGGTAACTGATTGTCTCTTTTACTATACAAGTACAACAGTTTAAATATCTGGGAAGTGTCTGAACAGAGGAATGAAAGTATGACTGTGGTGAAAATAGATGAACTCTTTAATCTTTCTCTGACTTTCCAGGACTGAATGATTTCCCTTTGTTTTGTCTTCCTCTCTCCATGAGGTAGTCGGCCATTTTCCTGTTACGGGTCACTACCGGAATAGATTTCTAGTAGAATAAAGCTTCACTCAAGCTATACGGACTCAGCCTTTCTTTCACTTCCACTCAATCCATTTTCATAACAATGACATTGAAATCCACAGGTGCATTGGGATAGCAAAAAATACCTTCCAAAAGTTAAGCAAAGTATTAAGAAACAGGAAAAAATTATTTAGAAACAAAGAAAAGAATATTGAACTATTATATGAGATTGTGGGTGGCAGGGAAGCAAGAATTTGGAAGGCAGCAAAAAAACTGAAAATTAGAATTAAATGGCTTCTCTTAGTGCCAGTGAATATAATTTCTGAATATAAATGCTTTAATCAGTTGTACAATTGGTACATCATATAATAGACTGATAAAGTTCTGGATTTAAATGAATTTGAACTCCAGTCACAATTCCAACACAATCACTGAAATGATTTCATATTCACTTCAAGAAAGAAATGAAAAAGAAAATTGCAACCACAAGGAGTCTATCTGCCAGAAGTAATTTATTTCCAATATTTTGGAAGCGTGTGAATAATCTGAATGATAAAAAACACCAATATTGTATCAAAAGGAACAACCCAACATGCAAATTACAAATTGTAGATACCAAAATCAAACAAGTACAACAATTTAAATATCTGGGAAGTGTTTTAACAGAGGACGGAAAGTGCAAAACTTGAAATCCAAAGGTGCATTTGGATAGCAAAAGATGCCTTCCAAAACCTAAACAAATTATTAAGAAACAGGAAAATTTTGTTAGAAACAAAAAACATGCAAAACCGTTATGCAATATTGGTCTTCCTATATGGCAGTGAGTAGTTACTCATACTTCAAATCAGAAAGCAACAGTTGAAATTTCTGGGGCACTTAGGAAAGAGCACTTGGAAAATGTGACACTCACAGGACAAGCCAGAAGGACATAGGAAAGCAGTGAATAACTTACCTTACTTGTGTAAATGGTTGGCAGTCTAGGGACTAGGAAAGTTAGTAAAAAGAAAAGACTTACTTAGAGCTACAAAAGAGAGGAAGTAGTGGGGGGCCATGATCGCTCACATCCTGAAGGAACATGGCACATGGAAAACAAAGAACTCTATTAAAGCAGCAAAAAATAAGATGAAAAGAAATCATTGATGCTTTACTCAAGTCATTTGGATAAAACTATTAAATTTAGTATTGCCTCTGGCTATAAACAAGAAACGTAAATAAAATATAAGAAACACTAATATAATATTTCATGTAGAAACTTCAGACAACTTATGAGTTTTTAAATACATTTTTTTTATCCTTCAATTGTTAGTAAAGCTAGATTCTCCAGATAGAAAAATGGTTGGCTGCAAAGTTTATTTTCGTTTTTGATTGGGCCTTCTGGGCTATTTATTTTTTTGCAAGTTGCCACAAAGATTTCCAATTATATTTTCTTTAGCTTTAATTATTTTCAGATTATCAATGTTTTATTTTTCTCTAAATTTAGCCAGAGTTTTAGGTAGTTTTAAAAACTGTCATAAATGTCATATATTTCAGTTAACAAGTGCTTTTCTCTCTCATTAAAGGCAGTGTTTTTACTGTAATACTCAATACGTCAGACTATTTTTGTCCACATAAAACAGTGTAGACAAGATACTCCTTACATATTTTGCATAAACAACCCCCCCACCAAATATATCCACATAAAATATCATTTTATGTGGATATATTTACTTTTATAAAATTTCAGTTTTGCTCATCGCAAGTAGGTGGGTGCCAAAGACTTTAAAAAAATTATAGTAATGATCAAACATGTTTCTGAAAATTTTAAAATGTGTTGCAATAATTTAAATATCTTCTTTGAAGTTTTAATTTGACTTTAATTACAAGAAAATGGCAGAAAAAGTTAGTCACAAAAAAAATAAAAATTACTCTTGCCTAATTAAAGCAGGTTTTAGACTGTTTTTAATATCAATTTTTGTCATCCAGAATTAACTTTGATTACACCATGATTGATGTCTGCCAACAGAACATCTCTGTAATTTAAAATTCAACCAGAAATAAAGCAACCACCAAATAAATATAGGACTTGACAAAAATTGGTTCATTTAATGATTACTTTTAATAGATTTGAAATTTTTACTTACCATAAATTGTGATGTACAAGTTGAGTTTTCAAGCCTAAAAATATCTTTTCAAAACTAGGGGTCAACTTATGACAGGTAAAATGCAAACCTTTACCACCAAGTTGTGAACAAGTGGGACAATATTTCTAACAATCACTGTAAACTATTTGCCATACCCCAGTAGGCTGCCATAAAGTTATCCCTCTAAACTTGTGTTTGGTGAATATATTTGGCATATTAACACAGAAATTAATATAAAATAATAAAATAGTAAAAAGAAATTCATTATTCTATTAACACTATATCACATCCCGTCCAGCAGCTGATACTTTTTAAGTGTAAATGCTGATCATAATGCTATTTAAATCAGTCAGCCATCCAGACAACTAGAGATGATATGCGTGTCATCTGCACAATTTCATGATAATGACAACAGTTTAATGACACATAATGACAGTTTATTGAATATATAGAATTGGGGGTTAACCTATATGTCAGGGGTGGGCAAACTTTTCAGTGCAAGGGCCACATTCAGAAATTCACAATTTTATTGGGCAGCATAGTATATTGACCTAAAATAATTAATATTTAAAATAGACAAAAAAAGGCTTTTAAAGAAAAAAAAATGCACTTAATTTTTAATAATTAATATTTTAAAGTACTGTAGAAGATTCACATGGAACACATTTATTTGAAAGACAAATTAACTCGGTTCAAAGTACTTTAAAGAAAAAAATATTAATAAGTATTTTTAAGTTGAAGATTTACATGAAACACATTTGAAAGACAAAATAACCTTGTTTTAAGAAAAACATTATTTTTATTAATTAATATTATAAGGCAGAAAACATATTTATTTGAAAAACAAATTAACTCTGCGTAAAGAAATACAAAACAATTCTTACTAATATTTTAAAGGAGAAAATTCAAATAAAATACATAAAGTAATTAAATTTAAAGAAAATATTAATTTAGATTTTAAAGTAGAAATTTCACATGAAACACATTTGTTTGGAAACAAATTAATTCAGTTTAAAGAAAAAAAAATTATTGATATTTTGAAGTAGTAACTTCACATGAAAGATTTATTTGAAAAACAAAGTAAAACTTATCAACTGAAGGATCTCAATGTCTCAAAGAGAATGTATCTGACTGCAGTCATTTACCGCTTTGTTAAAATTAGGCATTAAATTGTTTGACAATTATTTGGCATTGCTTGGTAACTTTCTCTTTCAAATTTACTAACATTTAGTGGGCTGCATGATTTCTTTTGGTAGGCTGCATGTGGCCCACAGACTCTAGTTTGCCCACCCCTGCTATACATTATGTATAGGCCTAACTTAGAACTTTGAGCTAAAAATCTTGAGGTTGACTTGTATGCCATGCTGACTTGTACATCACAATTTACAGTAAAATCTAGGGGAAGCACATTTATTTACAGAGTATCTGTTAACCATCAAAGCTGTTCAAAGTTACAGTGGGTATTGAGTCCTTTTTTTAATTTGACCTCAGTTCAGATCATAGATTTAATGATTGTGAACTCCATAATCTTTTTAATGGCTGTATAGAAATTCATTTTTGTCCTTTCATCAATCCTTGCTATACTCAGTCTTTTCTCTCACTTTCACTCTCTGTAACCTCCTATCAATACCAATCCAGTAATTGGTAATATGACACTGCGTTGAATGAGAACAATTTCAGGTTTTGCAGGTTCCTATATGGATCTGTAACTACTGTTAAAGTTATACTTTATTATTGAAGCCAACAGTATTTACCTGTAGCCTTTATTTTATCTGTTTCATCAAAGTTTCACTTGATTTTCATTTAATTTTTCTTTTCCTTTTAATAACCAACATGTCACTAAGAGCAGTAGTAGCTTGATGACAAGATCTCATCAATTTACTGAGCTGGTTAGATATAGACTATGTAGTTCTATGTTAACAGCTTTTTTTCTCAAACTTCTCACTTGTGGAATTCCTTTTTGGACCCTTTTGCCTTGTAGCAATGTACTAATCAAAGCTGAGATATCACACAATGCCGTGAGTATGGAGCACCCACTGAGGATAAAACCCATTGATCAGCTGTAATTGATCTAACAAGACAAGCTTACTAACCATTACACCACACCAAAGTGCTTTAATGTAGTTTTATAGTGATTTACACAGCTTAGATATGGCACAAGGCACAAAGTATGAAGCACACAGTGAGGGTCAAACTCGCTATTCAGTTCTGATTGATCTAGCAAGACAAACCATTGAAGTCCTTCGATATTGTTTTATAGTGATTTATTAAGCATAGCTTAGATGTGGCACAAGGTCAAAAGTATGGACTCACTACTCAGTCATAATTGATCTAGTGAGACAAGCTTTCTAACCATTATATTGCATCAAAGTGCCCTATGGTATTTACCTTGTTGCTATTTACTAAGTAAAGCTTAGATGTGGTATAAGGCCATACATATGGAGCACTCAGTGAGTAATGAAACTATTACTCAGTCTTAATTAATCTAGCACAACAATTAAAGTATCCTATGACTTTTACCTTGTAGTAATTTTCTAAGTATAGCTTAGATGTGGCACAAGGCTGAAAGTATAGAGCACCCAGTGAGAATTTAACTCACTACTGTTGTAACTGATCTAGCAAGACAAGCTTGCTAATCATTACACCATGTCAAAATATCTTTTGGCAATTTATTAATCATAGCTGTGGCACAAGGCTGAAAGTATGGAGCACCCAGTAAGGATTGAACTCACTAGTTGGCTATAATTGGCCTATTGAAACAAGCTTGTTAAAAGTTACACCATGAAGTACTCAGCAATTTACTAAATATATCTTAGGCTGAAATCCCAAAACCCCAGTGGGGATCAAACTCACTAGTCAGTTGTAATTGATCTCGCAAGTCAAGCTTGCTAACCATTTGTTGGGGTGCACCCACCTTCTCATCAGAATGGACTGATCTCTCTACTACTAATAGGACAGTTCTATAGTTCTGGGAAGATCAGGTGACCATCACACTTCCGTCTCTCTACCGGAAGATACAGTTGAACTTTATACTCTTTCTGATTGTTACTGACTAACCTGCGTTCGTTTGACTACTAATCTCTCTCTTGTAAATACCTCTTTAGATATACCAGTATTTTTCACTACATATGTGTTTGTCCTTATTTCAATACACGCACGCGGAAACACTCAACATCTCAACACCATTACACCATGTTGATATACCTTGTGGCAATTTACTAAGCATAGCTGTGGCACAAGGCCGAAAATATGGAACACCCAGTAAGGATTGAACTCACTAGTCAGCCATAATTGGCCTATTGAAACAAACTTGCTAACCATTACACCACAATGAAACATCTGATATTTTTTGCCTTGTAGGCTCTCACAAGAAACTGTATATAATATAGTGGTCAAATATGATTGGTTAATTATATAGATACTTCACTTATGCAAATTATAGCCCACGAGCTCCACCTAGTAGACATTACTTCAAATACATCATTTTGGAGAGGACATTAACTCAACATAAAGCAATTAATGTAGTTTATTTTTCTTTATATTCCTGACTTTCATTGACTGTCTGTTGGTCCGTTGCTGTCTGTGGAAAATTCAATCAGACTTATCGGTTTGAGGTGAAGAATTCTATTATCTTAGGAATGAGGTTCTAAACTGGACCATCAATTTGTGTGATCAAATTCAATTATCAACATGATCAAAAAGTAATATTTCTCTGTCGCATTCATATGCTATGGGAGGTGCTGAAAAGATTTCACTCTGGTGGAATGACCAAACATCGGAATTTCTCTTGGAATCCCTTCTTGGTTAGACAAAGAAGGTATTTTCCAACTCTCAGTCTTCTCTGATGCGCTTTTTTTCTCTGGGGCTCTGATTGTATGAATTTAAGCTACTAGATTAGTATCTAGATGCCACTCTTTTACTGTTAAAATAGCTAAATGCAACTGCTACTCCTACTCTAACAGTTTCTTTACTCACACTTCCTGCCTGTGGAACTCCCTTCTGTTTACTTACTTCACTGGTAACTACAATCTTCAAAAGTTTAAATGCAACATCAACCGCCATCTTCTATCTTCTTGAATCCCGTTCATCTTTTGTTCTTTTCTCAATCCTCCCTATACACAAAAATTTTTTCTCACTTTCACTCTCTGAAACCCCCTGTGTACTAGTGGCATTCCCACTTTGCTTGGGGTGAAACGATTTAAAAAAAAAATAAATAAATAATATTTTGATAAGTTCTTCAATCAGATTATTGGCTAGTGGACCTAGTTGTAAACATTTTGATACTCCTGCATGTCGATAGTTGTCTTAAAGGAGGAACATTATGCATGAGTGTATTTTTCGGAAAGTAAACAGATATTTGATCCAGACCCACTCTCTTGGCACCCCTCCAAGAATCCAACAGCAAGGTAAAGTTTACAATGGCTGGTCGAGGACCAGTTTGAGTCAATTATGGACTTCTCAAGTTCAATGGCACCAGTTTGAAGTTGGTTCTTCTTCTCCTAGACTGTCTTCCACACAAGGCAAGAGAGTAGTGTTTTCCGATATTTAATCTATAGTTATAGAAAAAAATGGAGTCATGCTTTTTCAAAGGGCATTAGTGCAAAGAGGAAAATATAAGACCTGATCAAAATTGGATCTTTGCCAAATCTACTTTCCATGCAGATAACATTACACTATCCATATATATCTACATAAAACACACGCACACACACATACACGGTGCGATGGATAAACTGTCATCTAAATTATGCAAAAGTGAAAATAACACTAATATTTCATTTGAACAGATATATTTATCAAAATTACACAAAAATATTATGAAATACTAAAGAGTAAATTTATTCAATAAAATCACCATTGGCTTCAAGACAACTTTGGAATCTCTTGCAACTCTTCTGGACAGTCTCCTTGTTCAAGTTGGTGAATGCTGCTATAATCCTTGCCTTCAGTTCATTTTTGATATTACAAGGAATTTCATTGGTCTCTCACTCAACTGCGCCCCACACATAATAATCAAGGTAGTTGCAGTCTGGGGAGTTAGGTAGCTAGATGTAAGGGGTGATGTAATCACAGAAATTGTCTGACAGCCATGACTGGATTCTCCTGCTTGTGTGGCATGCTGCAAAGTCCTGTTGCCAAACATAAAGTCTTCCAGCATCCACCCTCTTGACACAGGGCAGTACTATCTCCTGAAGGCATGATGGAAGCCTTCATGCTGAGTCTGAGGCCCTCAACAAAATTTTGGGCGTTCTTTTCTTATCAGAACAATCAGAGTGAGTTTTATGAGCTGTCATACCTTCATAATCCCCATTAGACTCATCCAACTCTTTCTAAATCTTCTGCTCTCTCCTCAAATTGACGCCCAAACATTCTGAAATGTTTGTATTGGAGCTTCTGGCATGAATATCAAGCAGTAAAGCATGCCATTTCCAAATTTCTGGTGGACTGAATTGCATCATAGTGCTCTTTTTCTGACAGACGATGTCTAACTGACCATATTATATAAAATAAAAAAATCACAACATGTATGCGTGAAATTAAAAATATAAAATGGCAACTTTTCCAGTGTGTGTGTGTGTGTGTGTGTATATATATATATATATATATATATATATATATATATATATAAATTAATTGATTTAAAATATGGTTATTTTCGCTACAGTTCCAACCATGTTTCAAAATAGAAGCTAAAACCCCTAATTTTATTTTTTTGCAAATAAATTAAAAGCATTAGTTCCATTTCATCTTCAAGCGAATTTTGGAGTAACTTTTAAAATTTACCGGGTTTTAAATACACAGCTAAAATCACGTTTCCATGGTTACAGAATATTCTACTCAAATTGAACAAAGGGGTGTCTAGATTTTTCCTTATGACAGTATCATTGTATCAGTTATTAGCTACATTTTGGTAAGGGGTGAGGATGTATTTTACACTGAAACCTGACGTCAGTTGAATGGATGTCGTCTGAATTTTAAAAAAAAAAAAAAAAAATTGTTAACGGTAAAAATTTTCAACGTCATCTTTTAAAATTAAAGATTTTTTTTTACAATACTTTTTATTTAACTACGATTTGAAATATTTTCCTTTTTAATTTTTATTTTACTATATTCTTTTAAGAACAGTTAAATGTATTAGAATCCATTATATTATGTAGGATTATTTTAACATTAAGTTTAAGTATGTATATGAGGTTACATTTTTTTTTTTTTTTTTTTTTTGTATATGACTATGACAGCAGAAATGGTTACTTAATTTCACTGATTCAGTAAACTTACATACTTAAACTTGAATTAATACATAAAGTTTACTAATTCTGAGAAATGACTTAGATAGTTTTGTAGTCTGGGCCATTAATATTACTTAAATAATATCTAAATTAAAAAGTTTAAAATTGTAATTTACATATACTTTGATATGAAAAAAAATTTTTACTTACTATGAGTAATTATCCTTCTGTTATAAAGTAATATAGTCTAAATTAAAACTAACAATGAAAATATTTTAAAATTTTAAAGTTATAATTTTAAAATTGAAATTAAAATTGTAGTAAAATAAAATGAATTCTAACATGTTATTTATACATACATATGAAACTTTATTAATTAGGTTACATATATTTGAAATAAATAAATTAATTAATTAATAAATAAATAAAGTTTACTAAATCTGAGAAATGACTTAGCTAGTTTTGTAGTAAGTGCCATTAATATTACTTAAATAATATTTAAAAAAAAAAAAAAAAAAAAATTTACATATACTTTGATATGGAAAAATAATCTTACGTAATATGAGTAATTTTCCTTCTGTTATAAAAAATAATATAGTCTATTAAAACTAAACAATGAAAATATTTTAAAATTTTAAAGTAGTAATTTTGAATTTGTAATTAAAATTGTAGTTAAATTGAATGAATTCTAACCTAAATTTCTTTTAAATAATACTACACGCATTAAAAAGAATCCAAAAATAACACCTATAGTAAAATAAAATTAATATGAAATACCATAACATGTAAGCTTTTGAATGACCCATGTCCTCAGTACTTACATGTGAAATATTATAATAATAGGTTTATATATAAAAAGAAAAGTTTACTGAATCAGTGAAATTAAGTAACCATTTCTGCTGTCATAGTCATATACAAAAAAAAAAAAAAAAAAAAATGTAACCTCATATACATACTTAAACTTAATGTTAAAATAATCCTACATAATATAATGGATTCTAATACATTTAACTGTTCTTAAAAAGAATATAGTAAAATAAAAATTAAAAAAGGAAAATATTTCAAATCGTAGTTAAATAAAAAGTATTGTAAAAAAAAAACTTTAATTTTAAAAGATGACGTTGAAAATTTTTTACCGTTAACAATTTTTTTTTTTTTTTTTTTAAAATTCAGACGACATCCATTCAACCGACGTCAGGTTTCAGTGTAAAATACATCCTCACCCCTTACCAAAATGTAGCTAATAACTGATACAATGATACTGTCATAAGGAAAATCTAGACACCCTTGTTCAATTTGAGTAGAATATTCTGTAACCAAGGAAACGTGATTTTAGCTGTGTATTTAAAACCCAGTAAATTTTAAAAGTTACTCCAAAATTCGCTTGAAGATGAAATGGAACTAATGCTTTTAATTTATTTGCAAAAAATAAAATTAGGGGTTTTTAGCTTCTATTTTTGAAACATGGTTGGAACTGTGTAGCGAAAATAACCATATTTTAAATCAATTAATTTATAATATTAATGCTCTGTAAATTTACATTGAGCACTATTTTGTAAAAATAAAATATCTATAAGAACACCGGATTTTATATCTTACTGTTCTTTCTTTTTATTTATATATATATATATATATATATATATATATATATATATATATTGTCTATGCTATGGATATTGCTGCTGCATATGGAATGGTGTACCTGTTATATATTTAGAGATCTTTGATAAAATCCAAAGAAGAATCTGCAATGTGATTTGTCATAACCTGGCATCTCAGCTTCAGTCATTCTTCTACTGCCATAATGTAGCCTCCCTGTACCTTTTCTATAAATACTTCCATGGTAATTGTTCTGATGAACTTTCCTCTATGGTACCTAAACTTTATAAATGTCAGTGCAGTACTAGATTCGCACGAGTTTTCCAATCATTTCACCATTGAAATGGCTAAATGTAACCATAAGTTCTATGCTAATAGTTTCTTCCATTGCACATCTTGCTTGTAAAACTATCTTCCAGTTTGTTGCTTTCCAGTCAACTTTGATCTTCAAAAATTTAAATGCAAAGTCAATTGTTATCTTCTGTCTTCTTAATCCTTGTTCTTTTGTTGTGTTCTCTCTGTAAATAGTAGTTTTTCTTTTTCTTATATTCTTTCATATTCAGTAACCCCCTGCGTCTTAGTGGTTTTATCACCTTGCCTGGGCTGAAATTATATATAATGTTTTTGGTCAAGCTAAAACTTCTCAGTACTCCTTCATATATACAATCCATGACTAAAATTATGTTATTGAAACACTTAAAGAAGATTCACTAAGGTTATTCATTTTGCAGTAAAAAAAAACTAATAAAAGACAAGATACAGAACATTTTTTACTTAATAGCTGAACATTCTGGCTTCATAAAATATGTACTAAACAAATTAATTATAAATAAAACTAAATTTATAAATATACTGATAATTAAAAACTTAAGTGAACATCGCCTATTCGTACTAATTTTATATTTGCTAGTGGTTGTGTGTGTATTTTTAACATTTTTATGAGTTTTTTCTTTTTTCTTCTTTCTTTATTTTTCTTTTTTTTAATTTTTTCTTTTTTCTTATTTGTTTTTTATTTTTCTCTTTTCTTTTTTTTTATTTTTTTCCTTTCTTTTTCTTAACATTTCACTTTTATGCTTTTTTTCTAATTTTTCTCTTTTTTTCTAATGTTTCTTTTTTCTTTGGTTTCTATTTTTTTCATTTTCTATTTTTCCTACTTTTTCTCTTCTTTTTTTTCTTTTTTCTAATTTTTCATTTTTCTTCTTTTTTTTTTTGGAAAATTCTAGTAACTCTATCTCTGATATGCAACAATGCTATTAAAAATGTATTCATTGCAATATTTATATATTTTGCATACATATTTATGTGTGTGTGTGTATAAAAGAGAAAAAGTCTTTGTTAACCAATTAAATATGAAAAACAAGCTTGTTTTTTGAATATATCTTCAACCAAGAAGAGGCCTGTTTCATGCCTTTATATGTGAATAAGTTAGATATTTGTGTAATCAAAGGTTGGTGTTCGAGCTCAATTAAAAGTCAAGATTTTTTTAAACTGATTTTCTAAAGAGGCAGACCCAACCCACTTTGCTTGAAAACATGGCATAATCCAAAATATTTTCTCCTATTTGTTTTTTTGCTACCCCCCATCGAACAGAAGCCAAATCTGAAGAAGACACTCATCCTAATCAAAGAGGAGACAGAATTAAGTCTAAAGAAATAGAATCAATGAAGGACTCCTAATATACAGCTTTTTCCATATCAGCCAAAAATGTATCGGTTTCTGTCACTGTAGATAATCAAAAGCCGAGGTCAGGGTGTGATAAGGTGGGGTGGTGGTTGAAACCATCCTTTTCTTGATTGATGAATGGAATGTGTGTGCATTGGTATTTATAGATAAACAATGAACCTAGCTTCTTAACTCAGTTGCATGATGATTGCTTCTTAACGTGAGACTTTTAGCTACAAGTTGAAGTGATTACAAGTTATTATTTCTGGTTTTTATCTTATTACGCACAATGGCATACTGGAAAGTTCTCAACTTGATCAACTTGCTTTGGTCAGGCTGAGAACTTATAAGCCCACTATATATATATATATATATATATATATATATATATGCAAGCTTCATTAAATATGACAGAGAAGGTGCTTTGATTAAGTTTTTTTATATAATTTCTCATATGATAACTTTTTTCTTTTTCATAGAAAAATTATAGAAAAACTGTCCAAATGTTTTATTTTTCCAAGTGCTTTCAGCTATACCTTTAATAAAAACAAAAAACCAACGTTCAATAATATCGTGAACATGGACACAATATTTTGACTGTGTCTGAAAATAAAACATTCTATAATACTAAATACATACATAAAACAATCCATTTCCATTTAACAGTAAATATAATTCTATAATTCATCCTTGAGAATAGAAGCTTTATTAAATGAGAGAGAAGCTGCTTTAAGTTTTTTTATATAATTTCTCATATGATATTTTTTTCTTTTTTCATAGATAAATTTGACAAAAACTGTCCAAATGTTTTTTTATTTTTCCAAGTGTATTCAGTTGTACCTTTTAGCTATTCTCAAATTGGTTTGATTTTGACAGAATTTTACATGTATGCTACAATGTTAAAATGAACCAAAAACAATTATCAGATTTTTTCAACTACATAAGGGGCCCCAATGGTGACCCATGAACACCTTGCTGCCCATTAGTCTTTCAATTGTAGTGGTTAGCAGCATTCCAATGAAAATTTGCACATAATTTGTGTTTAGATCAGTCAACCCAAAATCAAAACTGACACCCCACATTAGTCAAGGACAGATACTACACTTTGATCCTAACCTGATGGCCAAGGAATAAAGAAAAGTGTAACTCGAGTAGTACTGGTTACTCAGTCAGTGAGCACTGAATGTTTCCTCATAAGGAAATGGCTAATATTACTATTATCAGTATAAAGCCATGTTCCATTGAACAGTCAAGCAATTATTTTATTTTTTAATTGATAATCCTTTTTTTTTAATCTTTCTATCTCTTGTTAAAATCATCCAGACAGAAAGAGTGTCAGGTTAATTATGAAATTATTTAATTGCAATCCAATTCTATGTGTCTCATTCAATGATATCTTTTCACTGAGAAACTTCAAAATGGAGATCATATGCTCAAATGTATGACTCATGATTGTGTGAAAAAGTTGGTGAAATTTTTAGTTTTGTATGAAATTGAAAATCATTGCAATTCTCATAAAAATTTTGGCAGTCTGATTTGATATAATCAGTTCCATATGTAATTTTAGCATTGGAGATTCCCTTTGTATCTTGAAGCAAATCGTTATGGATGGAGCAAGTCTAAGTTTGTGTGTGTGTATATATATATATATATATATATATATAGATAGATAGATATAGATATATATGTATATTTAGGTGTGTGTGTTTAAAATAGGATATAGAAGTTTTTAAGAAATTTGACAAATGGAAAATATTTCATTGAAACTACATTTGGTTATACGTTTTGCCTTTCTAGGCTTCATCAGATCCAAAAACGAAAGAAAGAAATGAGTGTGTGTGTGTGTGTTTGTGTGTATGCTGAAATAATGAATCATAATCCCTTTTCCCTAAAGTGGCATTTCTTGTGATTAAAGAAAATGAGTGATTTTTAAAGAGCTGTTAATATTTATTCAGGTATCTTTTTTTTAAATTCTAAGTTTGAGTCAAAAGTTGTTAATGTATTTTCCCAGTTTTTTGGTATCAAATTAAAGGCAAATCCTCTGCTCATTATCAGAATGGCTTGAAAGCAAGAAATTCATTTAGCCTTTTTTGAAATGAATCCAAAGCAAATCCTCCTTCAGAATGAATAATGAATTTCAGTACTTTCCCTAAGTTGGTGTTTCTCGTAATTAAAGAAAGAAAGAAAATGCGTGACTTTTAAAAAAGTTGTTAATATTTATTCAGGTAACTTTTCTTTAAAATTCTTAGTTTGAGTCACAAGTTGTTAATGTATTTTCCCAGCTTTTTTGGTATTGAATTAAAGGCAAATCCTCTTCTCATTATCAGCATAGTTGAAAGCAAGAAATTCATTTAGCCTTTTTTGAAATGAATCATGCAAATGGAGAATGGTTTGAAAGTAAAAGATTTATATGTTTTTAGGTCTATTTTTCTGTGTCAACGATGTGTGTTTAATATATATATATATATATATATATATATATATATATGTGCATGCATGTAGGTGGGCATGTATAATTTACAATTATATAAAGGGATGGTAGAAATTTGTCAGTCTGAATCACTTCTCAAATTTTGACCAATCAGAAATTTTTATTACTTTTTTATTTAGGCAAGGGCCTCTTGGTTCAGCATGATCTCATGTGTGTACTTTCTCTCTCTCTCTCTCTCACACACACACACACACACACACACACAGAAGGAGTGCTGAAAAGAAGCCCTACTCAAATGCTTGATAAATTGGTTAGATTATGGTTATTGGGCTTGGCAGTGAATCTTTTCACTACCACCTCATGTATGTATGTATGTATGTATGTCACCTCGAGTGCTTAGCCTTGGAGTGGGTAGAATGGAGATAAACGTGTTTTAGTGGACTCAGCAGTTTTCAGTTTGCTTGTCTGAATCATCTTCAAGAAGCAAGAACAAGATCTAAAAGGTCAGCCAATCTAATAGTGATCTCATCCCACAATCCTTGCTCCATATGCGGCTTCCTTTGTAAATCATCAGTGGGTGTTAAGTGCCACTTAAGATTATCGCACAAAATTTCATAACTAAATCAATTGGTTAAGTTTTCAGATCCTCATATGTCAAAACTGATGGGAGAGGCCATTAGGCCTCACACTTATACACACACCCACACGAATATACACACTTACACACATCATACTCACTCACTCCCTAATGAGCCAAATGATAACACGCACCTACAGCAATACACATGCTTATACATATCATACTCACTCAATCCCTAAGAACCAAATAACACACACACAAACACTAAAATAGAGACACATCCCCTCACCAGGTCCAATAAAACTGTCAAACTGACCAGAGAATTCAGAATAATATGTATCTATCCAGCACTTATCTCAAATAACAACTTAAAAGAAACTGTTTGACCAACACAAGGAATGTTAAAAGATTCATGTTAAAAGATAAAAAATAAAAAATAAAAAAAACAAATGAAAACTACAGACAAAAGTTCATTTTCTCCATCAAGACATTCATTTCTGTAGTTCACTGCTACCAGCAAGCAGAAATATTTCTCCTCCCGATGATGGCCATTTTGGTCGAAACTAGTCGATGAATCTAAATGGAATAATAATAAAAAAACGAAAGAATATTAATCTACAACCCAGTGTGTCTAAAGATTTTAATTTTTTATTTTCTTATTGTTCAAAATATATATATATATATATATATATATATTGGCTGCCCCCACTGAATGCAGTATGGCCATGCACCATATTAATCAATATTCTTTTAATGGTGGTGTGATCAAACACATTCTTTTTTTTCTTTTTTTTTTTGGGGGGGGCAGCTAATGATTCACATGATTTACCAAATGTCCTACATAAGTGAATTGTATTTTGCATAAAAATTTTTAATAGTGAGGAAAATGGTGTGTGTATAAATTTATATCGCCTCACGCTGCTGGAGTGGAACCTATTTCTCGCTGAGATGCTCAAGTGAAACTTAGGTCTACTCAAATGGAATTTAGGTCTGCTCAACTAGAACTTAGTTCTGCTCGAGTGGAAATTAGGTCTCCTGAAAAGTTTTTGTAGGACTTACATCTCAAACCTGCTCAAGTATAACTTACTTCTCACTAAGTAGAAACTTGTAAAAAAACTTTTCAAATTTATGTTACTACATTCAACCATGACTGACCAGATCGGGAAAATTTAAGGAGTTTGAAATGAACTTGTGTTCACATGCTATGGTGGTGAAAAATAGATTTTTTAGCATCACTTGGCTAAAATAACTTTACAATTCTAAAGCATTTTGACATGAGCACTTCTTCATTGAAACAGATTTTACTGAACTAGGTGTGCATATATTAAAATGTCCTTGAACTTTTAGGTCATTTTAGCCATGTGATAGCAAAATCTATTCCACAAACATAACTTGTGAACCTACATTCATTTAAAACTCTTGACTGTTTATAAAAGTAATGCTCTTCTGCATCAACATTGCCATATAAAAGACAGGGATTGACTTCAGCTATCACGTTTTTAGATGGATGTTATATAAATATATGTATAAATTGTGTATATTTATGTAGCATATTTTCATTTAAACAGGTTAAATAATTTAGACATATCATGTCGATTAATTTTTATTGTGACCCTTTCAAATTTGTGGATTAAATTTTGGTACGTTTAGAAAACTGAATAAGAAAAATACCAAAATTTTCTTTTGAGTAGTTTTTATTTTCCCAAGTACTTTCAATCTCATCTGAGAAAATCTTCACGAGGTTAAGTTGTTTGTGACTATGTATATGTGTTTCTGTGAATCTAAAACATTTCAACTGTCATTTTTTTTTTTTATTTTTTTTTTTTTTTTTTTACTATTTATGCAGTGGTCTAGATTTCAAAGTTCACATGTTCTTTGGGGTTTTTTCAGTGTAAGGGGAGAAACTTTTCTGTTTTTGTTCATATGAATATAATAATTTTCTTTACTTCATAAGCATTTAAGGACTTTGCTGCTATACTCATAACTGACTTTATTCATTTTAGGCTTTAACTCTTGAAGGGCTTCGAGGACTTTTAGTTTTTGCATGTTACTGTTTTTATGTAATATAGATGTATTTTCAACTAATATCCGTCTAATCTGTGAGTGTGGGCATGAGTGTTCCTTTATGTCCTATGTTTAGCCATATTCGAAAGAAAATTTTGGCATTTTTCTTACTCAATTTTCTAAATGTAGCAAAAAATTAATCCGTGAACTTGAAAAGATCACAATGAAAACTAATTGACATATGTATAAATTATTTAACCAAACCTGTTTGAATATATATGTATAATAATGTATATATAAAGGTATATATATATATATATATGTATATATAAAAGGTGTATATATATATATATATATATATATATATATATATATATTTATTGTATTAGTGTTGTGTATATTTTGTGCCTTTCTCTTTGCATTATGGATGAACTTCTACTCTAGCCATTCCTATAAAATTAAATCTGATATAATTATAGGTTTCTACTTGAAAACATTAATAATTTGCAGCCCCCAATATTTACCTAAAGAAGATACACACATAGAGAACACATACAAAAACCTACTTTACCGACCCAAAATACACAACAACAAATATGTTAAAAACTCAAAAGAAAATGGTTAAATCCATCACTTCAGCCTTTGTAGATGTACAGCACAGATGTCCATCTCATGTTATAACAATCTAATCACAATCCAAACAATATTCATTGTAAAATAAAAATTATTAATATTACTGATTCACTTTACTTTTTACCAGACTCTGAATTATAACACTTTGTGTTCACCACATGCTTTCACTGACCTTTCAATGACCTGATCATCATTTATGAACTTTCTAAAATTTATAAGCCTTGATGAACCAATGACATCCATCATCTCTGTATATAAATAATTACAGTGTAATAAAACCTACATTGCCTTGAAAAAGTCCATTAAAGGATGAAACATGTCAGCTAAGTATAGTTTTTTTCTTGTCTCTTTTTATTCACATATATATATATATATATATATATATACACAAGTATAGGATTGGTGTATACCGAATAAATTCCAATAACCAAAAAATACTATTCTTAAAAGAGTGCTCAATATGGTGTAGAGCAAATATAATTTATTTGAAAATTATAACATAAATATGTAATAAAATCACTACAAAAACAGTCATTTTGTTTCAACACTTCTGGTATCTTATTAAGTGATGGCATTGAATGATATTCAACACCATCATCTCTTCCTTCTCTAATTTCAACCATATCTATTGCCTGCCGCCTCCCCCTCTCTCTATCACCTTACATCAACTTAAAACTACCCCTCAAAAGCATATAAAAATAATACGTAAATTTAAAATCATTTTTTATGCTTGGAAATGTGATCTGAACAAGGAAAAAACCACCTTCCTGTGGAAATAAAATATAATCAATGGACCCTTAAGGTTGTCTGCTTTAATTTTCATTATATATATATATATATATATATATATATATATATATATATATATATATAAAAAATTTATTTGAAAATTATAACATAAATATGTTATAAAATCACTACAAAAATAGCCATTTTGTTTCAACACTTCTGGTATCTTATCAAGTGACCGTGTTGAATGTAGAATAAATGGTTTTAAAAGGTTCAAATCAACCAAACACCCCTTGATAGGGGAAACACTGTTACAGAAGATGCAATGACCAATTAAAATGAGAATTCAAAAACACTTGACAACGAACCTTGGTTATAATGCCTTAGGGTTAGACTAAAATAGAAATCATTCTAACTAATTAATATTAAATTTTACTATAAAATTGAAAATTAAAAATTTCCACTTTTAAATTTATTCAGTATAAAAATATTATAAAATAATTTAAAGAAACTGAGAAAAATACATATTTTGTTATTTATTTTGTTTTAATTGAAAGGCCAAAAATCAGAATAAACGTTAACATTAAATTATATTAAATAAACATTTAAATTTTAATGATAAATTTAAAAAAATGTGTAACTGTTTTTTGGCAGAATTTTAAACGGAAAAATTAACTTTTGTTCATAAAATTGAAAAAAATGGCTGACTATCGATTTTTCCGAAAAAAAAAAACGATTTTTAAACGACAATTTTGGACGTGCTCAAAATGATAAAAAATTTTTTAAAAATAATCAAAAAATACTTTGATATTTCCTATTTATTATAACATAAACAGTTAGACAAATAAAAATTATTTTCGTCAAGTTTAAGGCCTTTATTATCCTGCTATGCTCATTTTTCCGGCGATTTAGTGTCGGTACCTAATCTAATATTGATACAAAGCTTTGTTTACAACTTAGATACATTTGAAGTGGTGATATGGGCAAGGGATGATGAAATCTGG